>JAOTQM010000721.1:0-10000 GCA_026939265.1 Oreonectes daqikongensis
CGACTTGTGTTATGAATCTATGAGAAGTAATGCAGTGAGTGACACACATTAGCCACAAACACAGTAGTTCCCAGACGTCCGGCCTGCAGCGCGGTGATGATCTCAGGGGGAATGTTAGGGTTGTTGGCAATAGAGGGGGGTACATTTATACCGGAGTCCTGTCCCCTGCCCCCGCTGTATTTCCCACCGGATCTATGCAGAACACGACGTGCGTGTTCGCCATCAGGATCCTGAAAAACACGGCAACGTGTCAGTGACAGAGCGCAGAATCTGTTTATAGTGTGGAGCAGATGTTAACCTCTTTAATGTTCAGCGGTCGTCCATTCAGATCGTGTTTATTCATGACTTCAATAGCCTTCTTCACAAACTCTTCATCCTTAAATTCCACCACCCTGAAACAGAAGAGCAGGTACATGAACGACAGACGTATCACTGAAAAGTGAATGTAAGAATAAGGTTTTGCTATGGAATTCATGCCTAATGTCTGTGATTCTTACCCACAACCCTGCAGGTGCCAGTCCCAGAAAGACACAGAGGATGAGGAAAAACAACAACAACAACAACATCATCAGAACAGCAGAGAGTCAAAAACAGAACGATTCAATTCCAAAATCAATTGCTATGGACATGCTGTTGAATAATATTTTGTAATTTTGCATTAGAAACCAGCTTACATTTCATTTGGACGTGACTACGATAAGATGAATACATGAAAGGAAATTAATCCGGGGGCAAATGAAACGGGTTAATCTTATTGGACAGTTGTTACGGGAGAGAAGTGATCAAACAAACAGATGAGCGATGAGACCTCGTAGGTCAAATAGCATGTTCCAAATCAATAAACACCTGAGCAATCATCAAATGTGTCAAACATGGAGATATTGGCTCCGGCCAAACGTGTCACCACCAATTTAAAGTTCATCTGAATAAACGTTATACTGCATCAGTCAACACACCACCCCAAGGTCAAAGGTACAACGTCTAACGGCAGGACCCCGGGTCACATAAGAGTGACACCGCAGAGGAACCTGACGCAGCGCAGAATCGCCAACACTTACCCTTGACTTTCCTTCAGCATCCTTAAAGAGCTCCACGTATGTTACCTCACCAACTACATGAGACACAACAGAGGGAAAATACCACAGAGAACAAGGCATTTAATTCACCAGTGGTCTCATCACAGGGTTGACCTGGCTGGGTGCAACTCTACAAGTAAAAAAGCCCAATGAAAACAGACCAGTGACCTGCAGCGCTCCTCCGAAACTCAACAGAACTGACACACACCACACTGCTATACACTGCGCTACATTCAACTACAAATGTACTACAGGCACACATTTACACAGAGTGAGAAGAGAAAAAGAGAATCCTTTAACCTCCGGCAGTGAATTAAACCACATCCCACAGTAAATGATCGGAGGCACATTTGAACAAATACCAGAGTAAACCTGGAATAACCTAAACATGATCAAAATATGATCCGGGACAAGCCCCGAGAGCAACACACTGTGTCCGACATTCACCCGTCCTGCTGTAAACTGCACTGAATGAGAGCTACGGGCTGACGGAGGGACAATCGCGCGTCGCCGGGCTCTCCGTGTGCGTTACCTTTCTCACGCATTAGATCTTTTATTGCCTGCCACTTCATGTCATATGGGATATTGCTGATGAACACTCGGTGGTTACTCGGAGCGCTCTTCTTCTCTCCAGAACCGCCGTGTCTGTCTTTATAGGGATGGTAGCGGCTGGACTTTCGTCCTCCGGAGCTCTTCTCTTTGGGCTCCGCTTTCTCTTTGGGTGCCTCCTCAGCATCCCTGCGTAAGCAACACAAACATGAGAGAGTGTGTTTGTGTGACATATAAACACAACAAATATTAATGATTATTGAATGGCCTACAAAACCACCACTGGTTCAGCAGCCTGATACCTTCACTTGTTAATATACAATCCTATATATCCTCTAGATCCCTGCGCTCCTCTAATGAACAACATCTTGTTGTGCCATCCCTAAGAGAAAAACATCACTATCACGCACCTTCTCTGGATCTGTTCCACGATGGTGAAATGATCTGCCTGTTGCTACCAGATCCGCAGATTCTGTAGCCATCTTTAAGATTAATACAGACTTCTATTACTTCTACTTTTTATTCTTACAAAAAATATATGTTCTTTGTATACTGCGGTATATACAGTTTTACTGCACTTAAGTATTGCTGTGCTTGTGTTGTTCTAATTCTATCGCTTCTACCTCATTTGTAAGTCGCTTTGGATAAATGCGTCTGCTAAATGACTAAATGAATGACAAATACATGTTTATACTCTCTTAATAAGAAAATGACATTAAGCAAAAGAAAAAAAACAGTAAATCATAAATAATCTAGTTTATTATTAAAAATAGACTTAATGAGAATGATGCGTAAAACACAATCAAAACAAACGCTGCGCCGTTGCTACGGGTTACCGCGCGGACTGACGAGCGAATAAAAACACGCGCTAGATAAACACAAGACACAATCTAATAAACTACCAAGAAAAATGAGCAGAAAAACAACTCGAGACAAACTGAGATAAATGTAAATGATGATAAATAAGCGCTGACAGTGAAATACACTAGAAATAGAGTTGTTTTCTCTCTGTGAAGGCCGCGCGCAACCCACACGCCAAACGAACGCGACGCGCGCACACAAACAAGAGTTTTAATTACGTTTTGACTCCATTAGCGTTCTCCTGCGTCTCCTGCGTCTCCGCTTCTCCTTCACCGACCGGAGAATCCTCCGTTTCCTCCTGTTTGAAATCTTCAGTCAGATCAAGCGCCAACTCCGCGTCCGCCATCACTGCTGCTCCTGGTCACGCGCGCGCACCAGACCAAATATCGCGAGAATATGGTCAATTAGAGACGAGATTTTGGCTGACCGGAAGAATGATAAAAATGTTTCTATGCTCGGATTGATTATTTATTTTAATTGAATTATTCAAAATTACTGAACACAAATTATTTATATGTTAAGAGCAAAACAGGCCCTCATAAAGGTAACAATAAATCCCAGGGTCAGATATTACGTTTATAATAATCAGTATATCACTAGGAAATAGGCTATATATATCTATTCCAAATAACATTTCAATAATACAAATTATTATGATTTATTATTAATGAATATAAGGGGATGTCTATGAAAGAGACACCCATGTGATGCTCCTCCTTTTTACACATGATATAACACACGGTTATGGTTATAAACAGAGCTGTTGTAAACTCTATACTGTTAGTGATTTATAATACAGATGATCATAAAGAACAGACAGATGCACTTTATTGATCCCTAAAGAAATATTCCAAGGTTTCCTGGTAAATGTCCTGGTTTTATTAAGGTAAAGTTCAGTCAAATGTAAAGAACAAATGACAACAACATCGCCGTCCGCGTTCACAGTTTCCAGGTCACATTAGAGCTTTAATATGTTTTACAGCGTGTTTTTATTCTTCATTGTTTATGATGGTTGTAAGATTTTAGTCTTGTTTCATTCTGTGTTGGGATTATCCTTCAATATTCAGAAGTCAATTACGGTTGGATGTTGTGAGAGATCACAACACCCTAGCAACCATACAGAACACGCTAGCAACCATACTGTAAAACTATGGCAACAATTTACAGCACCATAGGAACACGGTACACAATAGGAGAAATCTGGATCACATAGCAACAACAACCATAGTAATGTCCCACAATTCACCAGTAATATCCTGCACAGGACATTTCCAGGTTTGTGTGATTTTTAATTTTTTGTTCAGTTCACTGTAGAAATAAAGTTGAATTACATTGACACATTTGAACTTTCATGTGTAAATCTAGCATGATGATAAATGTGTGTTGATTTAGATGCTAAAACTACTGAAACATGTAAACACACTGAACTACACCTCAGATCAGCCACAGGTGACATCACAACAGCAGCATCACAATTCAGAAAGAATGAAGAGAGAGAGAGAGAGAGAGAGAGAGATGCAGGGACAGACTGTTGAGGAAGCGCAGGCGCACACACACACACACACACACACACACACACACACACACCAGTACTGTCAGAGCATCTCAATCGCATTCCAGTCGCAGGTTTTGTGAGCGTGTCTGCGCATTGCTGCTCTTCTTTACCCCTCCAGCTCAGTGTGTGTTGAGGATCGGTGAAGTGAAGGCTGTGGGCTCACATGAGCTCTGCTTCTGCAGTCATGAAGACACGCTGAACGCCTGCAACAGGTCTGACACACAAATGAAGGTGAGACGACATTCAAACTACCACCTGTTTCGCAGTGACACATGTATGTCATCATTGTCATGTGACAGCGAGCGTCTCTTGAGAACGTGTGATGAGTCGAGTGACAGCTGAAATGCAACAGGTCCTGCTGTCATGTGTCTGCATGCACGATCATCTGTCATCACACAGATGTTTACTGCGTCACAGACACCTTTTGTGTTGTGTTGTGTGATCAGATAAACACACACACTGTCACATTCTAACATCCCACCATCACCAGTCTTTTATCATGGTGTGTATCCTCCACAGTCTGATCCCCGATGACACACTCGTGATGACGGGGATCATTCGGGATCATGTGTAGCGTTCACTACAATCACAGTCTTGCGGCCATGAGCGGCGGTGACATCATGGCTTATTCTCTGAGTCTGGAGCAGAAGACGGCGTTTGCCTTCGTGGGGATGTTGCTGGTGTTTCTCGGCCTCTTGATCATCAGGTGTTTCAGGATTCTGTTGGATCCGTACAGCAGTATGCCATCATCCAGCTGGGGCGATGGACTCGAGGGTCTGGAGAAAGGGACTTTTGAATACGCCCTGACCTGAGATCAGACGAGGCCACGTCCTACAGTGACCACATCCATTCAACAAGACACGCCAGATGTACAGTGAGCCGGTGAATTCATCCAAACCAAACACTGTGATCACAGACACGTGACTTGATCTCATGTGTGTTCACTACACCATTGTGTGCTTTGGACTATGATGTCATAACATTCGGCCAATGAGCATCTCAGGGAAGAGCGAATGACATCAAGATGGCCGCCGTGTTTGGAATGAAGTGAAACAAGAGTATAAGAAATATTATTTTACTCAACAAGCCTGTAGTCAGAGACAAACTCTACACACATTCAAATGACAAAACTGTTAGACAACAAGTGACAGTACAATAAGAACAAGAGTTTTCATATATAGCAACAGGTTATGGGTTGTTTTAGCTTTAGGGACACAAGAATTTAAATTATTACAAAAATGGGATTCATTCATCATTTACTCACATCATGTTAAACCTGTATGACTAACAGAAGATAGTTTGAAGAATGCTGATACTCAAACAACACTGAACTCCATTGACTTCCATTGAACACAAAATCAAAATACAGGTTTACAACCACATCAGGAGCAATAAATGATGACTGAATGTTTATTAAGTTGCTCAGAAATCCTCATGTTGTGTGTGTAGAGTTTGTCTCTGGCTGAACTCTCATCTGTTTACTCTCATCTGTGTCTCCAGTTTGTTTCTGGTTTGGGAGAACTATGGCTGTGTGACGTCTTATAACAGCTCATCTCTGTCGTGTTTACTGCCTCTAAAAACACAAACAGACACTCACTGCATCTCCTCCATACTGTGTGTGTGTGTGTGTGTGTGTGTGTGTGTGTGTGTGTGTGTGTGTGTGTGTGATGGAGGAAGAGTGTGTCACCATGACAACAGCATCCAGCTGGATACAGTGCACCGGTGAAAGTGTTCAGTAGTTCATCTGCAGTGTTCTAGTGCCGTCAATCTGCCTTACTGTTACTCAACACTAAATTTTGTGCCTTCATTTAGCAGCGATAGATGATCCTGACAGAACATGCGTGCGTGTGTGATGATGATGATGATGATGATGAACATCACTGTTGTCTGTGTTTGTCTGATGAATGTGGATCTCTGTGATGGTTCTGTGTTCACCTGCTGAAATAAAACTGAACTGTTAATATTCATGTCTTCCTCTATGATTTACAGTTCTGAATTTCTTTCCTCTGTGGAGCTTAAAACATGATGTTAAATGATTGTTCATGGCAGATTTGAGATGGAGAGATTCTATAAACAACTGATCAAAGGTTTAGAGTCACTTCACTGAAATCATTTTCATCTGAATGCTGAATGTCTCAATGCTATGTGGAGACAATGGTGTCCACATCATTTATTTCCTTTATCAAGCAGAACTGTAGTTTAAAAGATGGTTTTGAAATGGATGACTCGGACTGAATAATGAAATAAAGTTCAGAAGAGATGTGAATTCCTCAAGAAACTGCTTGATGAAATAACAAGAGAACATTTCTGCACATTTACTGCTGATCATATAGTTTTCATTCAATTCTTTAGTAGCAACATAGATCCTGAAGCTATTTTTAAGACTTATTCATGTTTAATGTTCATTTATCTTTGAACAAACTGTTTCCAATAAATGAGATCAATATAAATCTACAGTAAGTTATAACTGCAGCAACATTTTTTACACTATATGGACTCCTGATGATACTTGTAGTGTTTTGTCTGTCAGGTTAACACGAGTAAATGATCCAGACAGTGTGTTCATCATGTCACACACACGTCCACAGTTCTCCTGGCCTGGATGAAACGGGTCTGAAACCATAGCAACAGCATCACATAGACTGTGTGCGGACAGTGATGTGTCTGTCTCCAGACGGCTGTTTATTATCATATTGATGCTAGTGCTTCCAGACAGTCTAGAAACACACGCACGCACACACACGCGTTGGGTTTCCATGTTTTCTGGGGACATTCCATAGCCGTAATGGTTTTTATACTCTTTCTAACCCTAAACCTAAGAATCACATAAAACTTTCTGCTCTTTTAGATTTTCAAAAAACATCATTCTGTATGATTTATAGGCTTGTTTTCTTATGGGGACAAAAAAATGTGCCCACAAGAACAACGATTTTAGATATTGCCATCTTTGAGGGGACATTTGTCCCCATACCGTAGGGTTTACCAGGACCACACACGCACACACACGCACACACACATACACACACGCACACGCACACACACACACACACACAAACAGAAGTAATGTTATGTCATGGTGTGTGGGGGGGTAAAAGCGTGTCAGTGGTCTCATGAGGTCTGATGGAGATATATTGAGCTCAAGGTCAGAGGTCAAAGGACCCATATCACCCCTATCACACCGACACAAAGGCCGAGCGGCGCTCAGCACACGACCTTTCCTATAAACAGCACTGAAGCGAAACGTTTTCAAGGTCGTCTGTGATTTTCTGGCTGATTTGATCAAACCGTTTGACATTCCACAGTTCATGAGTTCACAGTGTGTTAAAGGTAATAAGGAAGTATTTTTGAAATGTGTCAAAAGAGCCCTGAGCAAGTTCCCATTAGAGCTGGCTTTCCATTAACTTCATCATCACACGCTTAGAAAACAACAGCATCATGTTTAGTTCTCATGATGTGAGGGTCTCAGATTCTCATCCTGACAGAACACAGCATCTTCCTGTTCACACGAAACAAACGTTCAGCCCGCACGTCCAAGTCCTAACCGTCGTGAAGCGGTCCAAACTGGTCTCATCTTATTTTGTAATATTAATAATCGTGACCCGAGTCGTCTTTATCTGCTGCTGGAGTTTATGGCCAGTTAATTTTTAAACACAAGGACATTTGTACCCCCAGCACAACACCACCGTCAGGTGTATTTCACTGCATCCACAGATAAACCAATGAGCTTTCAGCTATCAGCTCTATAAAGAGTCACACAACACTCACACAACATTCATCTGTATGTCTGAAACTCACAGATGGAGAATCCAGCGTTTGACAGATCTAAAGATGATCCTCCGCAGTACGAGGAGACGTCCTTCTCCAGTAACGGCTTCAGGAACGGTGATCATCGGCCCGTCCGTCCGTCCGTGGTCAGTGCGTTTGGTCATGACACGTTGGATCGAGTGCCGAACATCAACTTCTACCGGAACCCGGCGAGCCTCAGCGGACACAGAGCTGTGAGACCGTCTCTACAGGACCTTCATGATGTCTTTCATAAGGTCAACACACACACACACAAACACAAAACATGACAGATCACTTAATAACACTAAACGAAGAGAAAAAATATACATAATATAACAAAATGCTTGAAATGTGTACAGAATTTCCTTCTCAAATCTTAAAGGTTATTAAACTGTATTATTCTTAAATGCTGGACATAAAGAATTGTGCATGAGTGGATTTCTTTATAAACTAATATCATGAAAAGTGAAATGGACGTAATAAACTTTATTTTGTTGGATTTGCTTTAAACCCAGCAGATGTGTATAACATGTGTTGTTGTGTCTTTCATGTTCATGAGAATGAAATGAAATGTTGATGTCTGTGTTGTGAGATCAATAAGCATTGAGTTTATGAGTAATGATCTTCTAGAGATAATCCATCATAAACAGAAACATTCATGTAAACATGTGCTGATCACTGAACACTACTGCAAGAAAACACAAGAAATTCATCTTTTTGTCCAAATCACAACGTACACATATTATTATTGTTATTTACTTCCTGTACAGCACATGAATGTGCTTTATAAATGTCTCAACTCAACTTTCTGCACATCACATGATAAAAGCTTTGAATATTTGGAGTGTGTTTGTTGTAAATAGTGCTTTTGTTTGTCATGTTGTCCATCAGAACGCAGGGCTTGCGGATCAGAGCACGGCTGAGAGCAGCGAGGTGTGCGACAGCTCGACGTTGGGTGATCTAGAGTCAGTCGTCCCTCTGGAAGAGAGCGATACAGGTTTTGTTAAATTCGGCTGGATCAAAGGAGTTCTGGTGAGCAGAAGAAATAAACTACACGGTGTTATCAGAGAGAGCCCATACGTCTGGTGTGAAGATGTTTTATAACACGGCTGTATATGGGTGCAGTTTAATAACTCTGTTATGTGTTCAGGTCCGATGTATGCTAAATATCTGGGGTGTGATGCTCTTCATTCGCCTCTCGTGGGTGTTTGGACAAGCAGGAATCGGTGAGACCTTCATCACACACACGCACACACACACACACACACACACACACACAATCATTACTGTAACTCCACAAACCTTCAGGACTCCAGTCATGTTTGAGCAGATCTCTGGTGTAGTTGTGGTACTGTTGGTGTGGAACGTGCTGAAGGTCATTGGTCACATGGTTTATGATGCAGAACTAATGGCCAATCAGACGTCTGAGTTTCTGCGAAAGTTGCGCGAGGTTCAGTTCCAGTCAGACGCCTCCAGCTCCATCTGAACACATTACAGCTCAAACCAGCACAACATGACCGCAGGCCATCCACACATTCCACAAAACACACATAACACGCTTACAGATTTGTGTGTTTGAGTGCGATTGTGTTATTGTGATCAGGTGTGTGTGTGTGTGTGTGTTTCAGGACTGGGAATAGTGGTGGTTTTACTGAGTATAGTTGTGACCAGCACCACCTGTCTGTCAATGTCAGCGATCTGTACCAACGGTGTCGTGAGAGGAGGTAAAGACGCACAACACACACACACACATACAACACAACACACACAGGGTGACAGGTGTGTGTGTGTGCGTGTCTGCCGCAGGTGGAGCGTATTACCTGATCTCTCGCAGTCTGGGCCCTGAGTTCGGAGGATCCATCGGTCTGATCTTTGCTTTCGCTAACGCTGTAGCCGTGGCCATGTATGTGGTGGGCTTTGCTGAGACGGTGGTGGATCTGCTGAAGGTTGAAACTCTTTGATGTCATGATGGATGTGTTCCAGTGTTGACTGTAGATGCTAATGTTCATGTTCGTGTTTCAGGAGAACGACGCGCTCATCCTCGATCCGGTGAACGACATCAGAATCGTGGGCTGTATAACTGTAGTCCTGCTGCTCGGCATCTCTGTGGCTGGCATGGAATGGGAGGCCAAGGTAAGATTACAGAGGCATGCTGGGATTAATTGAAGAAATT
>JAOTQM010000721.1:15000-51072 GCA_026939265.1 Oreonectes daqikongensis
GAATGCAGTCGCTGCTAAAGAAGTTCAGGATAAAATGTGACGACATCAAAGTTATATCAGATATGAACATCAGGCCCAGCACAGAGAGGTACGACTGAAACACACACACATACACACACAACCTCACTTCATTCACTGACACACACTGTTGTGTGTGTGTGTGTGTTAGCTGGAAAGCGTTCGAGGACATGATCGAGCCGTTCCGGATGCACGAGGGGTCAAAGGAGACAACACAGGCTGAAGCTTTGAGGAAAGAACATCCGTGGAAGATCACAGACACTGAACTCGATGCCTTTGAGGAAAAGGTGTGAAAGAATATTGAGCTGATGCACAATGACATCATCACACATTCATGCAAACCCACACAACACTAGAATGACCCAATAATACTCCCATCATGGCTACAGTATAATATATATAATATATAAATGATTTACTGTCCATACAGACAATCCTGCAGGTGCGTTTGAATGAACTTCTTCAGGAGAGCTCTCGAGCGGCTAAACTCATCGTGTTGTAAGTTACCTTCTCCTCTTCCTCTTTACTGTGTTGTGTGTCTCTACTCTGATGATGATGATGATGATGATGATGTGTGTGGCAGGAGTCTACCCATCGCTCGTAAAGGTTCAGTGTCTGATCATCTGTATATGGCCTGGCTGGACGCGCTCACAAAGAATCTTCCACCGACCGTCCTGATCCGTGGAAACCACAAGAGCGTCCTGACCTTCTACTCCTGAAACTTCACATCAATGCACACACACAGTTTCATATTTTTATATATTAAAACATACTTTATATGATGCACATTGTGCTGTATCTAGTACACTGGTGTTGCTTTGTTTTGCACACATGATGGCTCATATATATTCTGTTCTCTATTGGATATGTGGGGCTAAGATTTCTGTACACAGTGCAATATAGTGTGAAATGATTCAGAATGATTCCAATATCTCTTCAGTACAGTACAATTATTCTGATGTAAATATCTACACACATGATCTTATCTTGACAATCCTGTTTATATTTATGCTCCACAGGGAAAGATTGTGTGAAAATATTTCATGCTATAGAATATTATAGATTTATTTATGATTATTTATCAACACTCATCACAATCATCATTGTCTCCTGTCCTAATACTGTGTGTTATTGGAATACTGTATGTTTCTGCTGTGGTTTGGTCCTTTCCACACACATATTTCATGTATAACAAAAATAAACTAAACACAAAAGATTTTCTACAAAGGTTTTGCTCTGATGCTTCAAACTGAGGACTTGGTGCTGTAGGTATGTAAACCTTCTTTGGAAAAAGATATGGGATATTTTCCATCTTTTGATTCCTGATTTGTGTCTGAAATTTGAAAATGTAATTTTTGGTTTTGTAGATATATAAGAAAGAGTGAGATATCTTTTAGGCTACTTTGTTTATTCTTATTTTGCTACCGACTAAATACTATTCATACGTGTGGATTCCATTGATGTGACACAAGCCATGTTTCAATGTTTTGATTTAAAATGTGAAATATTGATTTGATTTGTAATAGAAAAGAAAAATTATAGAAAATAATGTATTTCTCACCCCTGGCATATAACATTTTGTCATATCAATTGATAAACTGTAGTACATAACTGTAGTACAGCCTAGTCCAAGTGAACTTTACTGTCAATTCTGCTTTATGTAATGTCTTTCATGCTGTTAATTTCCCCCATTGCTTACTTCAGCTTAATCCTCCTAGTAACAGGGTTTTGTAAACTATCTGTACTGTTTAGTGTGTTGACAAAATGTTTTACAAACATTTACCACTACAGTTAAAAACAAAAAACCATGCTACTGTATTAAAAACATGGTTACCACAAAATAACTATAGTTTTGAAAACCATAGTTAATGATGGTTACTGTAGTAAAACCGTGGTTTTGCCATAAGTAATCAATGAACCAAATAAACATGGTTACTACACTTGTAAATTACCACAAATAAACTGTGCAAATTCTGTATACTGCAATATGTAACTATGGTAAAAGTTATAAAACACTACAGTATCTATATTTTTCCTACAGTTAACCATAAATACTGCCGGTAAATTACCTCAGCGCCAGTTCAGATATGAATTGTGCAGTTCGCGTGGTGTTCAGCAGGTGGCGGTGACGCGCTTAAGACCGAACATTACACGAGGAGAAGAAGACGAGCTCGCGCATCAACATGACGCTTGTGTTGTAAATGTTAAAGATGTTAAAGAGTCGATTCTGTGTTTCTCTCGCGTATGTTTGTGGTGTACACGGACGCTGGGCTGCAGGTCTGATTTACACACACACACACACACACACACACACACACACAAAATCAAATACACAACTCGTACAGTTAATAACCTGGTGCTATTGTAACTGAGGTTATTTAACGTCATCGTTTGCATTTTATTCGCTTATAGCGTAACCGCGACTGAAGCTGAACTATAACGGCACGTGTGTGTGTTTTATTTAAAGATGTAACAAATGACTCTTATATCTTTAATGCCTGATATTTAATAAATGTTTATTGAATTAACAAACATGTAACGTTACAGTAACCAAGAACAATCGGGACAGATACAGAATAAAAGAAAAGATTACTTGACGTTTTTGTTTACTTATGACGCTCAGACTGATTTGACATCATCCGCACGCGACTGCAAAATTGACCGCCAAATCCATCCATTCATTCAAACGCGGGATATAGGCGCGCGAGCTCGTCTGCACATATATTCGTCTGCACATATATTCGTCTGCACATATATTCGTCTGCACATATATTCGTCTGCACATATATTCGTACATTTGTCTTGTAGTTGAGCTCGTGAAGTTAAAATGCCGTGTTCTGAAGTCGCAGAAGCAGTTTCTCCACAGAAGAGAAGCAGGAGTCACGCGAGTGAAGAAAACTCGGTGTTGAAATTCGCCAAACTGACTGAAAACGCGACGCCACCGAGTCGAGGATCGAACCGAGCCGCGGGTTTCGACTTGTACAGGTGACGCACGCACGCGTTAAGTCAAACACATCTGTGAAATATACTCCGAATTAAATGTATAGTATAATGTAATGTAAATGTGTTACAGCGCGTATGATTACAGTATTGGACCGATGGATAAAGTTCTGGTGAAGACCGATATTCAGATCGCGGTTCCTCGCGGTTATTACGGCAGAGTCGGTGAGAGTTAAACGAACATTAATGTTTTAATTGATTAATGTTTTGCGTTATTGTGACTCGTGTTTGTGTTGTAGCTCCTCGTTCTGGTTTGGCTGTGAAAAACTTCATTGATGTGGGAGGTGAGTGTGTAACGCGTCATCTTCTGGTGTGTGTGTGTGTGTGTGTGTGTGTGTGTGTGTGTGTGTATTAACGCGCGTGTGTGTTGTGTTTTCCAGCTGGTGTCGTGGATGAGGATTACAGAGGGAATCTGGGAGTTGTGCTCTTTAACTTTGGTAAAGACACATTTGACGGTGAGATCTGACTTCATCTGTTCACTCATTACATGTGTTGTATGAAGAAGCTTTTTCCTGTAGCTCAGTGGTTCGATCATGGCGCTAGCAACAAGGTCATGGGTTCGACCCCAGAAATACTCAGAAACAAATGTATAGTATAATGCAATGTAAGTCACTTTAGATAAGTGTCTGCCAAATGCATTCATGTAAATGAAACATTATGACAAGGATTCTTCAGATCATTAACTTGAGCTTCAGTACAGTAAAGGCCTGTTTCAATATTAAAACACACGTGTTAAGATCACAGAACACGTGAAGACTGACATTATTTTGAGTTTATAGTGAAGAAAGGTGATCGTATCGCTCAGCTCATCTGTGAGAGAATCTGTTACCCGGAGCTGCTGGAGTTACAGGTGACGTGTCGTCTTCTTCTTCTGCTTCACTCGTCTGTCAAGATCTGTCATAATCACATGTCAAACTACATTTACATTGTGTGTGTGTGTGTGTGTGTGTTTGTCATTTCAGACACTGGATGATACTGAGAGAGGCAAGGGCGGCTTCGGCTCTACTGGCACTAACTGAGTGTGTGTGTGTGTAAGATTCTTAAAGTGTGAATAAATATATGTTTTTTCCAGTTGGTTGTGTTGTAACTGTTCAACTTTGAGAGAATGTTTGTGTGTAATTTATACAAAGTACATCAAAATAAGCAAGATGTAAATGTGTGATTCTCACAAAACTGATGAAACATCATGGCAGTAAAGATTTGAAATATAAACAAACAGTTTGATAACATAAAAAAATGATCATAATAAGTATAATTTTTGAGACTTCTCTACTGAAATTCTCTTAACCTTAACGCGTCCTTATTTGTGCATTATATGTTGTAATTTAAACCGAGTAAAATTAAAATATTCTGAAATAAACAATTGGATGTTCTAGATATTCTTAAATGACAAAAAAATAATTGCCAGAATATTCATGAAGAAATATTGGAGGAAAGAAGTGTCCATGACTGATATTCTCATCCTCCATAACGTTTTTTAAAAGACACAAATATATTTACATTAAGTTTGATTTTATGTAAAGAAACACATCTATTAGTACACTAACAAATTACTGTGTACTCGACTTTATCCCTTTTCATTACCGATACAGATTGTTTTCCACATTTAAAGAAAGTCTACATATATAATAATCTATTAAACTAAGAACATATTCATTAATGTCATATTATGTATGATTAATAAAAACTTGTTTAGGCATCATAGCTTCGCTTGTTTTTAGCGAAACATGCTATGAGATTGACAGTTTTAAATGGGTACAGTAATAAGAATTTTTAAGGCCTATTTTGTAAATATCTTTTTTTAATTGTGTTAAACTGTCTGTAAAGTTTAGAATTGAATGCCTTTAAAAAATATAATTTTAAATGAATATAAAGGAAATTTGTTAATACAAGTGTTTTTAAGAAAATCATGTTTGACAGCTTGAAAGCAAGATTTAAATGAGAATCACCCAAATATCAATGCTAAATGAGTTAAGATAAGATAACCTAACCCTTAACTTGATAATGTCTCAGACCAAGAGAACTAAATATTTCTAATTCTATGAATTGAGATGACAAGATGGATTAAAAAAAATATCATTAAATATATTACTGTGATCGTTTCAAACCAGCTTCAATATTTTCATTTTGACAAGGATATTTTTTATTTGTTGTTATTTATTTTGCTTTTAAACACTGTAATGACAACAAGAGTAACTGTGCCATCAGGTGGCGCTACAGGACAAGAGATTTTCATGTCATCTGATTATTCACAGAGTTTAAGTACTGAGATCATGAGAGTTTGTGTGTGTGTGTGTGTGTGTGTGAGTGAGTGTGTTTATGTGTGTGTGTGTGTGTGTGTGTGTGTGTGTGTGTGTGTGTGTGTGTGTGTGTGTGTGAGTGAGTGTGTGTGTGTGTGAGTGTGTTTATGTGTGTGTGTGAGTGAGTGTGTGAGTGAGTGTGTGTGTGTGTATTTACATGAATGTAAATATCTTTTTTAATTTGATGAGCACTAAACTGCATGATCATATTATTATATGTGTTTTAATAAATGTAAATCATCAGTGTATGTTCTATTTAAACACACAAAGTACTGTGGTGATACCTCAGAGAACACTACAGAATACTGCAGTATTTCCACTGATGTTCCAGTCCATGACCTCACAGTATCTGAATAAAACCAGCACAAATGTCATCTGAGAAACATACAGATCAAACATCATTATCTATTGTGAAAGACATGTCAGAGTCCCTGTAAAACCAAAACATATGATTTTATTGTGAATTTACAACTATACCACCCCTCACAAGTCTGAGCACACAACAGAATGATGGACTTAAACACGGCACACGCGTTCACACGCATGATGACGCGTGTGTGTGCGTGTGTGTGACACGTGTGGCCGTAAGATGTCAGTGCATAGATTTTCAGTCACAGAATGTGTATAAACACAGTTTAAAGTAGTTGGTCATTATAATAAGCACCATTACAAACCCTCTGTTCCAGGGCTCCTATAGTTTACAAATGCTTTTGGAGAGTAAAAGAGTGACACGGTTACAGTATAGACACACTTAAATTACATGTGGAGTAGCTGACAGGAGAGAAGAGAAAGACTAGCGTGTGGGCAGTGGACGTGGGCCGAGGTGCGAGAGCAGATCCTGCGTTTCATGATAACTACAGTGCGTTTATCTCATAACTAGCACCAGTTAAATACATTAGACTGAGCTGAGAAGAGTCCAGCGTGCTGAAGCTGCGTCTGTTACCGGAAAACCTCAAGTAATTCTTCCTCTAGATACTCATGTTGGATGCAAATATATTGATTCACGAGTGGACAGGTGTGGGAACCCTGCTGAAACCTCAACCTCCTCTCAAACACATTTCTTTTTTTTGTATGCAGCAGTTACCCATCCGTTCAGACTTTCTACATTGGGCCGATTATTTCTTTTGGTAATATATTTTCAGAACTTGAAGGCGTACGAGTGTATTTGTTTGACTCTAAGCGTGTGATACAGTATGTGTTGCCTTTGGGCGCGGCTGTAACAGTCTGTTTGTCCGGTGTCGGCGAATCAGTGCAGCAGAATCTGCACTTTCATGAGCAGAGCGTCTCCCAGCTGCCCACTGAGGTAGTCTCTATCCCGCTCCTCCAGCTGGGTCTGTTCTTTCCTACCGTACAGAGGAACGCTGCGGATCTGTAAATAATACGCTCCTGGCTGAACAGATATCTTCTTGGATATGTGCAAGTAGCTGATGCCATCTTTCTGGTTGATTTTAAAAAGGCCGTCGTCGTTGCCGTACTCGATGGTGTAGCGCACGTGGTTGGTGATGGTGGAGAGAGCAGGGAGGAAGTCGATGATGTGATCCTGACTCTTTAGTGTGCTGATGTTCAAGTTGAATTGTAGAGTGTCTTCGATATCCACGCTGTCCAGGCTGATCGACTGTGAACACACAGAAAAACTGCGTTTAAATCTCCTTCCTGTACGCATGCTTTCGAACATTCTCAAACTTTACATTTACCTGCTGAACACTTCAAATGAGCAACGCTGCTAGAACACAGTGCGCTATGATATATGGTGTGGTATAGTATCTGGAGCAGTGCAGTATAGTATTTAATAGTACGGCTGCACGATTATTAGATTTTACAGACTACAGGTGAGTTTACCTGCATGTGTTCCTCTGTTCCGTTAAGGCCCCTGCGCTTCCGGCCTCTCTTTGAATAACCGTTTATCTTGCACTCATAGCACGCTTCAGGAGAGAGAGCGTTCTCCTCTCCATCAGAATCTGGAGTAAAAGAAGAACTGCCCAGACCAACACCAGCCACACAGTGTCTAGAACACCAACACAAACAAAGATGAATATTATTACATGACGTCACAGTGATGAAGGACTGAAGGGGGCGCCAGAGTGTTTTTATTTACATAACTGCAGCTAAATGAAAGAGTTTACAGTGTGTGCGTGCGTGCGCGCGCGTGCGTCTCACTCACCCCTGTCCCGCTCTCAGGTATCCCGGTGGACAGCCGCACAGGTAACCTCCGTCTGTGTTAGAGCAGCCGTATGAGCAGGGGTTCTGAGTCGAGCCGCACTCATTGACATCCTGACAGCCGCCCATCATCTGCTCATAGCTGAAACCCGTCGGACACAGACAGCGGAAACTGCCCAGCGTGTTGTGACACGACGCGCCGCCGCATATCTGACTGTTCTGACATTCATTCTCATCTGTAAATACACACACGGGTCAGGGTGAAAGGTCAGCCGGGTTCCCACAACAACGCTTCGCTGACCCACATTTTCAGAATTCCTGCCAAACATCCGGCAGTCTGGCAGCAGGAGAACTGAACCTTGAGGTCACAGAAGTTTAATCAGCACAGGAAAGGGCCGAGCTTCCAGAAACAGAACATTCCGGACACTAACAGAGCCCACACAACATGATGACAACCCTCACATGACTCTGAACATGACATTCTATGACAGATGCTAATGGTGTCTTACCTACACACTGGTTCCACTGGTAGTGCTGGAGATATCCCTGTGGACAGCTGCACCTGTAACCACCCACCAGATTCTGACAGCCGTGCTGACATCGATGATTCCCCACACACTCGTCCATATCTCAAACACACACACACATCACGTCAATCCACACAGACGCTTTAACACTTTAGCTCATGTCAAACTGTGTGTGTGTGTGTGTTTACCTTCACAGTGTTGTCCGTTAGTGTCGAGTGAAAAGCCTCTCTGACACTCACAGCTGAAGCTGCCGGGGCTGTTCTGACACACTCCATTAGAACCACACAGACCCGGTTCAGTGGCACACTCATTATTATCTGACACACACACACACACACACACAGAAATCAACAGAAATATGAATCAAGTCTGCTTTGTTTTCTGTTCCTTTACGCTTGTGGGTTCACTTGAGTTTACAGATTAAGCACAACTGTTCTACATCACACAACTGACAGCTGGGTCACTGTGACAAAAGGCCGAGGATGCTAAGTCACTTCAGTATCCAACAGATCACATGACCTCCTCTGTCTTTACTTCATTGGTATTCACCGCATCACATCACTGCTCATCATTTACAACATTTCATCAGTCACTCACCGATACATGCGCTGTGATGCTGTGTGAATCCCGGAGGACATTTACAGGTGAATCCACCGATGGTGTTGACACACAAAAACTGGCAGTTGTGTTGTTTGGTGGAACATTCATCCAGATCTGAGAGAAAGAGACGATCAGTCCTCACTGTACCTCCACAAACACAAGTGTGTGCGTGTGTGTGTGTTTACCTCTGCAGCTCTTGTTGTCGTCCTGTATGATGTACCCACGGGGGCACGAGCACAGATATCCCCCATCTGTGTTCTTACAGATGAAGTTACATGGTTTGGGAGCCTGAACACATTCGTCCACATCTACACAACACATGAACATTTCAGACTGAAACATTACTGTGAGTGAGTGTGTGTGTGAGTGTGTGTGTGTGAGTGCGTGCGTGCGTGCGTGACTCACCCACACACTGAGTGCCTGTGATGTCAGTTGTGTATCCTGGTTTACACGTGCAGCTGAAGGAGCCCAAAGTATTTAAACACTGACCGTTCTTACACAGATTTCCCATCACCTTACACTCGTCAATATCTACACAATAACACACAATGACACAAATACAATCATCAAATCTACACAATCCACTAAAAGTTTCATTAATGCAAAAACACGTGTGTCATCAGTATGTGTGTGTGTCTGTACCCAGTTTGTCTGTTGTGTATCCGGGTCCGAGCGGACACATCTTCTTGTATTGTGTGGTTCCGGGCAGCGGGCAGAGCTCACAGTTTGGTCCCCAGCCGCGGCCTCCATCACAACAACACTCAGACTTCCTGACGCTGACACGATTGCTGGAACTCATCTGACACATGGTCTGAAGAACCTCCAAGAAGCAGAAGCCCTGACGGTTATCTGACAAACACACACACATGGTTTAAACAGCACAGAACTCGTCCTGCTGGACCAGTATTCTGATTCAAATCTCCCATCACAGATGAGATCTTTAATATCTCCAACAGCAATGTGATCAAATGGAGAGCAAACGAAGCCTTTTGCTGAGAAATGAAACACTTACACACACACACACACACACACACACACTCACCGATACACTCGGTTCTGCTGGGACTGAATCCTTGATCACAGATGCAACTGTAACTGCCCACAGTATTCTCACAGCGGCCGTTCTCACAGATGCCTGGTTTCACCGTGCATTCATTCAGATCTGAACACACACACACACACACATGAACATGATTGAACAGAATTAGATGTGTGTGTTCAATGTTGAACATCAGGACAGTGAAGTTCTCACCTACACAGCTGTCTCCATTGGGCTGTCTCGTGTATCCTGGCGAGCAGATGCACATGTAAGTACCAATCAGATTCTTACAGGTCATTCCTCTGGAGGCGCAGTCATCCAGACCGTCCTCACACTCGTTCTGATCTGAGGAACACAAACACCGCTGTATGAGTGTGTGTGCTGACACGCTGCTGGCTTGTTCTTCATGGCGTTTGTGCGTTTACCTTTACACATCCGTCCATCTTCCCTCAGCACGTATCCCGCAGGACACTTGCATTCGTACGATCCCAGTGTGTTGACACAGCGGAAGGCACAGAGCAGAGGATTCTGGGAACACTCATTCACATCTGAAAACCAGTCATCAAATCAGAGTCTGTCAGAGGTGACAGGTGTGATGTTGATGCTGTTTCATTTGCCCGTCATTGCTACGGTGCTATTAATATTGTGTACGTGACATGATTATTAAAGAAAGGAAAGAACAGCAACACATGTTTTACCTTCACAGGTCATCATGGGTCCGGGTTCAAATCCCTCATCACAGCTGCATTCAAACGCTCCCTCGACATTTGTACAGGTGCCGTTACCACACGGGTTCCCCAGCTCGCACTCATTCGTGTCTGAGGAAACACGACATCTTTAACAAGTCAAATGTCAACATGATGTGTGAAACGTCTCATCGCTGCTCATTGTGACTGTAGATCTGACCTTCACAGTTGACTCCAGTGACGTCCAGCCGGTAACCGAAGGAGCATTCACAGCGAAACGTCCCGTCTGTGTTGATGCATAGACCGTTGGTACAGATGCCAGGATTCACAGAGCACTCGTCCACATCTGAAACCCATCATCACTCATCATCAGTCATGTGTGTGTGCAAAGATGAAGATGAAAAGTGTGATACTCACCCACCGCAGACTCATCTACACCGAAACTCTTACCAGGAGCGAAACACAGCGCTGTGTACGCCTCTGAAACACAACACACACTCATGATCACTGGAGCAGCGCAGAAATCCCATATGTGTGTGTTTATACTCACCCTCATCTTTCCCTGGGCAGATCTCACAGGGGTCACCCCACCCCTGACCCGGCATAGCACTACAGCAACACATTCCTTTAGTTGTGTTGAGAAGCTTCGGTGCCAGACAGCGTCCGTTCTCAAACTTTGTGTAACAATAATTCACACGAATATCTGTGTGTGTGTGTGTGCAAGAAAGACAATACACTGTGTGTCATACACATCTTGTCATCTGCTGAGAATTAAAGCGTTTGTACATTAAAATATTCTTCACATACTAGGACAACACATGTACAGTTACAACATACAGAAATGTGACAACACAACAGTGTGTGTGTGTGTGTGTGTGTGTGAGAGTTCTTGAGAAAGGATTGAGGGGCTGTTGCTCTAATTCCCTAAAACCTGTTTCTCATTTGCAGAAGCTTTTCCACCCTCACACACACACAAAACTGCATAAACACAAATACACACGCACGCACGCGCACACACACACACGCACGCATGCACGCACACACACACACACACGCACACGCACAGTAAGGGAAACACCCTGTTCTGTTCAAAGGATCAGAGAGACAAAACAGATGGAAAGTTTGACACACACACACACATTTATGATTTATTTATTTATGATGTCACACATTTCCACAAACATTATTCACCCAATTAAACACAACAAGCTTCGCAACTCTTGTTCTACACAAGATTTTAAATGTTTTCAAATGAACAGTGACAGGAAGTGGTGTGGAGATAACTCACCCACACATCTCTTTCCGGATGAGGACAGCTGGAATCCCTCTGGACAGTCGCACCTGAAGCTGCCCGGTGTGTTCAGACACTTGCCAAAGACACAGATCTCTGGAGTCTGAGAGCATTCATCAATATCTGACAAAAACACACAAATGAAATGTTTTATTTGCTCATCCTCTGATCATTAAGAGTGAGAGACGATCGCTCTGAACTCTCACCTTCACATCTCTCATTCTGCAGGTAATATCCCGGAGGACAGATGCACCTGTAGGATCCGTCTAGATTTTGACAGGTTCCAGGTCCGCAGGTGCCAGGATTGATTAAACACTCATTGATATCTGTGTGGATGGACATGAGAACAACATGAGGAGATCGTGTTCAGTGCACACAGAAACATGAAGCAGGGTCGAGCGGGTTTGTGTCTCACCTACACACGTTCTGCCATCAGGAGAAAGTTTATATCCATCCAGACACACACACAAAAATGAACCCACGATGTTGATGCAGTTGCCGTTCCTACACAAGCCCCTGATTGATGCACACTCATCTAAGTCTAAAGAGGAAACAGAAAAACAACAGTTTTGAAAAAAGTTGTGATCATCCCTTCACTCATGTTACAGCAATGCTTGAATTAAAGCTGAAGTGTGTACTTCATATAACCAAGTGACAAAAAACAGTAAGTGCTGCCACATTTGCCCTTTTGAAACACGACTGACTGGTTCGTGGTCATGCAGCAAGCTGGAGCACAGATTGACGGTCAAACAGCGTCATGTTTAAAAAAATCCAGTCACAATAATAAACATGATTATTAATATGATTTAAAATAATGCATATTGTTTTGATTTTTAAAGTCCTGTTTCAGTGTGTTATAGTGTGTGTGTGTGTGTGTGTGTGTGTGTGTGTGTGTGTGTGTACCAATGCAGTCATTGTTGTGCGACAGCTGGAATCCAGGGTAACAGAGGCAGTTGTAGGAGCCCACAGTGTTCTTGCATGTTCCATTACCACACGGCTGACGCTCACACTCGTCAACATCTGAACACAGAGAGAAAACACACACATCACACACTCAAACAATGAAAAACAAAACCTAGAACAGGCAGCTGAAGAGACAGACTGCATCAGTCAGATATAGTTGTGTAAAAGAGTTGAACTCTCACCGATACACAGGTCTGGAGTGGATTTGTAGCCGTTGGGGCAGATGCAGCGATAACTACCCACCATATCAATACACTGACCGGGACTGCAGATGTTTGGATTCTCAACACACTCATTACGGTCTGATGACAGATGAAGAGTAAAACAAACATCATCATCATCAGACATACACAAGTTACAATATTATACACACACACACACACACACTCACCTACACACTGTTGTGTTGGTGTTTGCCGGTATCCTGGTTTACACTCACAACGGTAACTTCCAGGAACATTGAGACAGACAGCGTTCTGCTGACACACTGGACCATTCTGACATTCATCGATATCTACACACAAACCACACCGAGTGTTACAATGAAAACCAAATATTTCATAGCACCAGAATGTGACCCCTTACCAAAGAAAAATATATGAGTATATACTGGAAAACACATTTCCATATATTGAAACAAAGTGTTTATATTGAAAAGTGGCAATTCCTTATGTAGTGTTCACTATATTCTGATATATTAATAATGTTTTATTATATATTTATATATAAAATACATGATTTACTATATTGACAGTTGAGTAAGTGACATCACTACATACCTTCACAGATGATCAGTTTGTCATTATACACAAAACCCATGGGACATTCACAGCGGAAACTGCCGAGCATGTTAATACACACACCGTTTTCACACACACCTTGAATGTCCCGACACTCATCGATGTCTGTGGATCACACACAGAATGAAATATGCATGTCTTATATATTAGACAGGATGTGTGTGTGTGTGTGTAGATGTACTTGTGTGTGTGGTTTACCAATGACTTGACCAGTGTAGATGTCAATGACGTATCCAGGCCTATCACTGCCACACAGCACCGCAAACTCATCTACAGCAGAAAACACACATCACTCCATATACACTGTGTGTGTGTGTGTGTGTGTGTTAGTCAGCTGTGCCCATGATGTACATTGATTATAAATGTAAATTATGTTTATTTGAAAATGTAAAAAGGTTTATGTGGTGGTTTGGTTTAGAGGTAGGGTGAAGGTTACAGGATACAACATACATTTTGTACATCATTGTGTGTGTGTGTGTGTGTGTGTCTCACTGGTGCTGGGTACAGGACACTGTTCGCAGGGTTTATTCCACGCTCGGCCGATGTTGTATGAACAGCAGCAAGCTTTCTTGGTCATGTTGGTGGCAAGTTCTCCGTCACATGTGGCATTATCAGTGTAGTAGTTTCTGTAACACAAGCTCTTCCGCATGTCTACACACACACACAAAGACAAACACATGACAATCTGAACTCAATCAACACACTCTGTGTTGTGTTGTGTTGTGCTGTGTGTGGACTGACCCATGCAGTTGTTTCCTCCATTGATCTGCATGTACTCAGGTGGACAAATACAGGTGTAGTTTCCAATGGTGTTATAACAATGACCCGGACCACAGATACCAGTTCTCTCACACTCGTCTACATCTAAAAAACACAAACAAACACAATGAGTCCTTTATTTCAGTCACAGACTTTTGCTAGCTTTAATTTAAGTGTTACCATCACATGCTAACAGGGTACACAAAGTGGACGACACTGTGAAATGTTACTGATGCACACAACTATACATTAAACATCGGGTGTCATGTGAAAGTGTGTGTGTGGTGTTTGAGATCTGTGATGTGTGTGTGTGTAGGATGTTTAACTGACCTTCACAGATTCTGGTGTCTTCATTGAGCGCGAAACCTTTAGGACATTCACACTGAAAACTCCCGAAGGTGTTGATGCAGTTTCCACCCTGACACAATCCAGGCAGTTCCTGACACTCATTGATATCTGACAAACACAAACAACATGTGACACTGCATCTGCTACACAAGCATCATATTTAAATCTCTGTGTGCGTGTTCATCTACCCTCCAGTATGACTGTGATCGGATTGGGTCGGAATCCTTCTCCTCCAGGACACAGAATTCTGTACTCCGCTGCATAAAACCACAAGAGATCGTGTTGCAGTCGTAGTGTACAGTGGTCAGTGTGTGTGTGTGCGCGTGTGTTCGTCACTCACTGGAGTTGAGGGATGGGCAGGCCTCACAGGGTGAACCCCAAGCCTGACCCTGGGAACAACAGCAAGAGGCTTTGGACACCCCCACACCAATCTCATTAGAACAGTCCAGACTGTCAGAGAAGTCACCACGGTAACGAATATCCAGGTAACAGTTTCCAGAGCGAGTGTCTGAAACACATCACACGCGTGTACACGTACTGCGACTGCGTTCACGTGTGTCGTCTGATGGTGTTGTGCGTGTCTTACCCACACAGCCGACTCCGGTGGGGTTGAGCTCAAAGTCTGGAGGACAGTTGCAGATGTAGCTGCCGGGTGTGTTGACACACAGACCGCTGATGCAGGTGGTGGGGTCAGCGCACTCGTTCACATCTGACGCAGGGCGGAGAGAGACGACAGTGAGACGAGAGGAGACATGCACGAGACACGTGAGACATGTGAGACGTTCTCATACCTGTGCAGTTTCCTCCACTTCTATCCAGCTCATAACCCGGCTCACAGAGACACCTGAAGAGACCCGGAATATTCCGACAGCGGCCGTTCACGCAGATGTCAGCAAACGAACACTCGTCGATGTCTTTGGCAAGAGAGACACACACACACGCAGTGAGCATGACAACAACATCACAGATCTATGTGCATATGAACATACAAAAGAGCCATTTGATTGGAGGGATTTGACACTACTTAATAATGACTGAAAAAAAACGTTTATTATCAGACAGGTCAGAGTCTTACCTTCACAAGCTTTGCCATCTGTGGTGGGGATGAAGCCCATGTCACACTCACAGCGATATCCACCGGCGATGTTCAGACAATGTCCACTCTCACACAGATTCACATTCTCAGCACACTCGTCTGTGTCTGCAAAACACACACACACACATCATCAAGTTGTGATGATGCATCTGATCATGTCCACAGGTGTGTGTGTGTGTGTGTGTGGGGGGAGGATTAATTTATAATTTAGAAGATGACCCCATCTCAGGCCTGTGTGTGTGTACCTGTGCAGTAGAAGCCGTCTCCAGTGAATCCCTCTTTACACAGACAGCGGTATGAGCCCATCGTGTTGATGCAGTTTGCGCTGGAGCTGCACATGTGTGTGCCATTGGAACATTCATCCAGATCTGAAAGAGCAAACACAAAGAGCTGAAAGCAGTCCAGTTTTTTGTCACATGATCAGATTTCTGTGTGTTTCATGTAACATACCTGTGCATCTCAGTCCGTCTCCAATCCAGCCCGGAGCGCAGCTGCATTTAAAACTGCCGGCTGTGTTTGTACAGGTCGCATGTCGATCACAGTTATGAGCTCCTATCTCACACTCATTAATATCTAAAACACACACACAAGAAGAGTTGCAGTGACAGTGCTCAACATTAAGACCTGATGACCCCGGAGTCAGTGTGAGAGTGTCAGGTCAGGTGTCTGCATGCTACTCTTTTATCACAGCAAAATCTGATGCCTAAAAATGCATCAAAACATCCAGCTGACAATAAATGACAGTGATCAAATAAGATGAAAGTGTTTCAGTGTTTACTTGTGTTAACGGTCTAATGTTATCTACATGAGCTCATGAATAAAATGAGTCATTCTGATATCAAAGACACAAACTCAGCTATAAGAGCAAGAGGATGTGATGTCACTCTTGGACAATAAAAACACATGTAATGCTGAACCGAGCCATTACACAAGTGTGTGAAGAAGATTCTCGAATCAATGATGATCTTACTGCTGATGAAAAATCTAAACAAACCTCTGAGATCGTGAAATCATGACTAATATAAATACACATATATTGAAACTGGTGCTTCTGGGTAAAAGGTTTCTTTCTGGAAAAAATCAGTCCATGCACACGTCATATGCGAGAGCCTGGAAACAGAGCAAAAGATCCAGTCACGAAACTCAAAATGAGCGCAAAGAATCCGCTGGAACACAGAGCGTGAGAGGCTGTGAGCTTGAACTGCTTCACTCCAATTGGCTGATTCATGACAGACTGATCAGCGCTCAGGAATCTGGGGTGAAAATCTCCCAGCTCTCTCACATGCAAACATCTCAAGAACATGTGGAGCAACAGAATTCCTGCGCCGTGACTCAGATGTTCAGGAAAACACGAGCGAGCAGTGAGGGGTCCGTCTGTTCTGCTGCACGTGTGACAGCTGCACGGGTTCCACTCGTATCATTCCTCATGTCTCTCTCTCGCTAAAAAACACCCTCAACTCTCACAGCAACTTAAGAGCAACATCCTGACAACCACCCACAATACCACAGCATCATGTCTGTAAGGTTATAATAGAATAAACCAGACACACACACATACTATCCAACAACATCTTTGTGTGTGTGTGTGTGTGTGTGTGTGTGTGTGTGTGTGTGTGTGAACTTCCAGCAATGATGTCATGTGATGAGCAGCTGTATGTTGTCAGCGCTCTGTAAACTCTAACCCAGTGTGTTTTTAATATGAGTCAGCCGGGCCGAAGCTCTGACACTTAGTTTGGTTTTGACTGTTTGAGCACTACTACACATTCTTTAGACCAAACAACAGTTCTCTTTGTGTGTGTATTAAAACAATAGCAATCTCTGGAATGTCTTTATTTAGATTAAGAAGAAAACGTTTGTGTGACGGGTATCTCACCTGTACAGCCTGTCGTCCCCTTCCTGACAGTGAAGCCGAGGTCACAGTGACAGATGAATGAACCTTTTGTGTTCTCACATTTCCCACTCAGACAGATGTTTGGATTCAGCTCACACTCGTTCACATCTAACAGAAACACACACACACACACACACACACACACACACACACACACACACACACACACAGACAGATAGAAGATTAATATAAAGTAAACATCAGAAATAAGGATTCTTTGATATATGTTTGTATATCAGCAGCTTCATTGTGAGTGAGTTTATAATCACCCAGACATGATTTCATATCCTCAGACGACATGAATCCATCAAAACACAGACACTGGAATTCTCCTGGAATATTTGTGCACTGACCGCCGTCACAGATATCAGGACTGTCCTCGCACTCATCGATATCTGCAAACAACACACACAGTGTCAACTCTTCACACGTGTGTGTGTGTGTGTGTGTGTGTGAGAGATTCTCACCTGTGCAGCTCCTGAGGTCAGGCATGAGGGCGTAACCACGGCGACAGCTGCACTCATAACTGCCCTCTGAGTTTGTGCAGAAAGTCTCACAGCCTCCGTTCTCAATAGTGCATTCATCAATATCTGAAACACACCGGGACTCTGAACAACTGCAGTGACATCACATCATCACATATGACATCATAGCTGCTGTCTGTCTCACCCATACACGCCAGTCTGTCCTCTGTTGATTTATATCCAGTGTTACACGAGCACTGATAGCGTCCGATCATGTTGACACACTGACCGTTCTTACACAGCCTGTCACTCAGTTCACATTCATTAATATCTGCAGGAGAAACAAACACACACACACATGATGATCAGATGTTCAGTGTATGTAATAGACAAACTAATCAATCATTAAACTCTAAACTCATTTCAATCTTCAAACACACAACAGGAGAAATGGACTACATCACAACAACACATTAATGTTGACACTGCGAGATCTCTGTGTGTCAAGACAAAAAGTCACAAAGCAATGGAGAGTAAATGACAAAATATTTCCTCTAATGCTGTAAACATGTAATTCAGTCCTAATAAGGCAGAAAGAATCAGTAATCAGACATGAGATCAGACCAGAGGGGCGTGTCCATGAGAACCAGATTAAAACCAGCTGCGGTCCTAAAACACACACACTACACGCTAAACTAAAAAGTTTATCATCAATCGACTCACAACCTTTCACACTGAATGTGCTTGCCATTTTAGTAAATACAACAATTCTTTTTAAAGGGTCATACTAGAAAGAAGCCGATACTGATCAAGTAACCACGTCATACATGTGCTACCTACAATAAAGCTACAACATTAAAACTCCTCACCTTTATAATATCATGATAACAAACAAACAAGTATAATGCAAGTGAAATATCTGGAGAATTTCTCTGACTGTTAGTGCAGAAGTGTTTGATTTATAAAAGTTCATGAAGCAATTAAAATAGCCAATCACATATTCCAACAGTAACCACACACACAATATAAAAACACACACTGACCTAAGCATGCCGAGCCGTCGGGAGCGATCTCATGTCCCTCGGGACACTTACAGCGGAAGCTGCCCTCTGTGTTGATGCATTCTCCACCTCTGCACAACAACGGGTTACGTTCACACTCATCGATGTCTGAAACACACAGCAACACATAGCTCTCAGTTCTTTAATACTGTTTCATGTCACTAGTTTATAACAGAAGTGTGTGCGTGTTTGTCTGTGTGAGTGCATGTGTTACCCATGCAGTTCTTCATCATCATGAATCCGCTCTCATATCCAGGGAAACACTCACACTGAAAATCACCAGCTGTATTCACACATGTGCCGTGACCGCAGAGGTCAGGAGAGATGCGACACTCATCGATATCTGCACACAGTGGTTCCATCAGTGGTTTTAGTGAATGTTTACACTTGCGTATAATGCTGAGCACTTGCCATCAGATCTTAACATCTCACCTGTACAGTTTCTCTCATCAAAATCCAGAGCGAATCCGCTGTCACACCTGCAGCGAAAGCTGCCGATGGTGTTCCTGCAGCGGCCGTTGGTGCACAAGCTGTGAATCATCTTACACTCATTTATATCTGTTGAGTTAAATACAGCCATCACTCATCTTGTTCAGTGCTATAATATATCAGTCCACGTATTATATATATATATATATATATATAAATGCTGTGGTTAAAGCCATCGGCCTGGAGGACTAATAAGTAAATTAAACAAAACACAACAGCGCATCTGTTTACTAACAAGTGCTCCTGATTCAGACTTCTGTGTACTGTTGATCATTTAGTAGATTCATGTGGAACACACACACACACCTTTGAGGAAGGGTTTCCCGTTGATGAGATCTCCACGGTGAGAGAATCCTGGCCCTCGAGGGCAGATCTGAGTGAATTCTGCCGTCCCTTTCTCTGGACACTCATCACACTCAGGACCCCAGGCCACACCCACCGAACAGCAGCACGCATCCACGCGGTGACGTCCGGGGATGGGAGCGCTGCAGCGTTCGTCAATGTGTGTGAGATAACACAGCTCAGTGCGCAGGTCTGCGAGATAATAAACAAACACACAAAAAAAGAAATGAGATCAGAATCACAACACAAACAGGCTCTGCACTTTTCAGCCGCTCTACATACCTACACAAGTTCTTCCAGATGCGTCTACGGTCATGCCGCTGGGACACTGACACACAAACGATCCGTCTGTGTTCACGCACTTTCCATTAATGCAGACGCCAGGAAATACTTCACACTCGTTTACATCTGCACAAAAACACACACATGAAGCGCAGGAGAGTGAGACTTCAGGATGAGCTCATGGACACAATAAAGACTGAATAACTGTTAGCACGAGTTCTCACCCTCACAGACGGTTCCTTTCACCCTGGCATAACCTTTAGAGCAGAACGGGTCTGAAACAGCACAACACACATCTTCAACATCAACGCATTACAAATTCCTCAATGCACATCACCGGTCACAAGAAGAGGTTTAAGATTCAGTTTAATGGCTAGTGTGTGAAGAGGATCTTACCAGGTTCACACTTGGCACAGGGTGACCCCCACGCTGATCCCAGACTAGCACAACAGTGAGACTTCAGCGTCGCCCCGTTTATATTGATTTCACACTGTCCGTTCACCACCTTCAGCCAACACGTGCCTTTAGTGGTCTCTGAAACACACACACAGAGAAGTGAAGCTCACCATCACAAATGGTGATGTCACAGGAGGTGAGTGAGTGACAAGCTCTGTGATTGGCTCACCTACACACAACGTTCCTGAGCTGTCCAGTGTGCTGCCCGTAGAGCAGAGACACACAAAGGACCCCGGGCTGTTCTTGCACTCGCCATTGACACATGGATTGGTCAAACACTCGTCAATGTCTAAACACACACAAAACATCAGTGACCTTAGCAAGACAACTCAACATCACTGATTTCAATATTCTTTAGTCTTTATAGATGAGAGGAACCATCGCTTCAACCAAACTACTGAAACAACTGTATACACAATGGTTTGCAATACTTCATAAACTATTTAACATAATCAGAATAACTATCACATTGTTGAAATGGCATTGTCAGATGTGTTTTAAGTATAGTAAAACACTGCTGTTGACTTTCAGGTGTTGTAGTGATGCTTTCTCATCTCACCTTCACACACTTCAGTCTCAGACTGAAAGCTGAAGCCTTTGGGACACTGACATGTGAAGCTGCCTGGTGTGTTTCTACACAAGCCATTCTCACACAGATGTCTGTTCATCATACACTCATCAATATCTGACACACACAAACACACACACATTAGACAAACGTGTCGTTTAACAGGAGAAACAGATTTCAAGAGATATATGTCTGACCAATGCACGTCTTCCCAGTGAGGTCCACCTCGAATCCAAGGTTACAGTTACATTTGTACGTCCTTAACATGTTCTCACACACGCCGTTCTGACAGATGTCCGGATCCAGAGCGCACTCGTTTATATCTAACACACACACACACACAGAGAGAGAGAGAGAGAGAGAGAGAGAAAGAGACACATGTGAATGATGTCATACTTCACCCTAAAAAGAAATGTTAATATGCTATACAGATCAGATCTTTATGATGTAAATACAGGGAGAGAGAGAGAGATGTTGATAGGTTGTGTATATTCCCTCATATATTTACAATAATGCGTTTTGTGTTTGGTCTCGTACCTCTGCCATCAGTCGTAGTTCCTGGACCATGACTGCAAAGAGCCGAGAACTCAGCTGGAAAACATAAACACACATACACATACAGTACAAACACACACACAAACACACACGTAAACACAGTTGTTGGTTTTCAGAGAACTACAAACACATGGGCGTGTGTGTATGGCCAGAATAACACACAGAAAGGTCACAAACACACCTAAAGAGCAGATGTGTGTTTATAAATGTGCTGACATCATAGATGATGTCATCGTCTCTATGACCAGGGTGATTTGTCTGTTATGTACAGTCTTCATTGATGTGTGTGCGTGTGTACCTGAGTTGAGGGGCGGGCAGGGTTGGCACGGCTCCCCGAAAGCGTACTCCACACTCGCACAACAACATTCAGATTTGGTCACAGCACCAAAGAAAGGTCGCACACACTGACCGCGTTTATAACTACCATAACACGTGCTGCGCATGTGTGTGTCTGCAGAGGACAAAAACAGTCAACAACAACTCCAGACAATACACAAGTGGAAATCCACAACAAGAAAACCACAACAGAGACACGCATGTGTGTCGCTTACCGACGCAGACGCGTCCATCCAGACCCACAGCGAGTCCTGGCATACACTCACACCTGAACGAGCCCTCCGTGTTGACACAGTGACCGTTCATACACATGCCTGGAACCTCACACTCATCCACATCTGACACACACACACACACACACACAGACATATATAAACATGTGAAGATGAAAAAAAACACAAAACTGCATCATCTTTGCTTTCACAACACAGAGCAGAGCAGTGTGAACAGAAAAACAAGTGACTGATGACATCATTTACTGACTAAACTCTTCCTTTATGATGACATCCAGTGTGTGTGTGTGTGTGTGTGTAGTTTCCTGTGTTCTAGATTCATTCCTCTTGAGACTATACAAATCATTAATGAGCAAATACATCATACACATGATTTCACAGCCTTAACAAGACTGCGAGTGTGTGTGCGTCACCTTTGCAGAATCGTCCAGCACCATCTAACAAGTATCCTGGTTTGCAGATGCATTTGAAGCTGCCGTCTTCATTGATACACATCCCGTTCAAACAGATGTTTCTAATCAGACATTCATCTGTGTCTGAAACACACAAACACACACACATCTCAGTGAGGCCTGAGCTAACAATGCTTTCTCCAATACAGAAAACTTTATGCTGTTTTACATATTTTAACATCATTCTGTGTATTTATGGTGTTCTCTTCATGGGGGCTGTTAGCTGATTACAGGTTTTGATATCAGTCTCAAACAAATCAAATCAACAGATTTCAAACATCTTGTGGCAGTGTTCCCTCTGGGACTGTCAGGAGTTAAACAGCACATGTTAATTCCACACTAACAGTAATAATAACTCTGTTGTGTTCATCTGTTAGTGGAAGTGTTTCTCATCTCTGTTCACATGTCTTACCCTGACAGTTCCTGCCGTCAGACGTGATCTCAAAGCCGGCATTACACACGCAGTGAAAGCTGCCCTCTGTGTTCACGCAGCGCCCGTTGTTACAGATACGACCGTTGGCCACACACTCATCCAAATCTACACAACATACAGAAGACATGAGCGTGTGTGTGTGTGCGTGAACGACTATGTGTTGTGTGCGTTGTGTGTGATGATACCTTTGCACTCGGTTCGGGTGGCTGTGGTCTGGAATCCAGCGGGACATTGGCAGTAATACGAGCCGTCTGTGTTGACACACGCTCCGTTCACACAGGGATTCCGCTCGCACTCGTTATCATCTGAACACACACACACACACTCCCGTGTTAATACAGAACACACGCATGCAGCAGTTATCTGAATCATGTGACACACTGACCGATGCATTCCCCACGGACGTCCAGTCTGAAGCCCATATTACACTCACAACGATAACTGCCCGGTGTCGGCACGCAGCGCCCGTTGATGCACAGGTTACGAAAAACCTCACACATGTTTCTGATAGTGACGTTCTGAGGCAGAATGACTGAGGACCAGTACATGTAACAACATTCGCATCACAACATAGTTTTCAAGAGTTTGTGGAAAAATCATAAACAAGGAATGAGTGACAGGTAGAGTAGATATGTGTGTGTGTGTGTGTGTGTGTGTGTGTGTGTGTACAGCTCACAGAAGTGTATCAGTCTGTTATAATGGAATAATTGGGTCACATTTACATCTATGATCAAATGAATAAATGTATTGTACCAGGCCTGATGGTGATTGTGGGCAGGTACACAGATGTGGGCCGCACTGGAGGATATGGACCGGGACCAGGATATGGACCGGGACCAGGATATGGACCGGGACCAGGATATGGACCGGGACCAGGATATGGACCGGGACCCGGATATGGACCGGGACCCGGATATGGACCAGGACCCGGATATGGACCAGGACCAGGATATGGACCAGGACCCGGATATGGACCAGGACCCGGTCCTGGAGCAGGTTCAGGCACTGGTTGTGTAATCACACAGAGTGTCTGATATTCCTCTGGAAGAGAGAGAAGAATTCTGATATCAATACTTTTCATTCATATAAAACATATCTTACAGGGGTCAAATTCAAACATTTTTAAAGTCTTGACAAAGTTTTCTGGTCATTTAATTAGTGTCATTGATGAGTACATAACAGAAAATTGTAGAATGAGTTGTATTTGCATTTTTTACTTTAAATCCTTTATTAGGACATTCTAAAAATTACAATCTTTTATTTAAAAGAACAAGCAAATTTTGGGTCCTTCAAAGCAACTGTGTTTGTTCTGCTGGATGAAGGTTGTTGTGTTGTGACACCTGTTCCTCTGATTGGACACATCTCTGGTACTGTAGATCCAGACCAGCATCCTCTGTTCTCACAACAACACTGACTCTTGGACATGCGCTGGAGAAGCAGGTTAACACAGCGGCCATTGACAATACTGGCATAGCACATCCCCGTCCGGCCATCTACAACACACACAAACACACACACACACACACAGTGATGATGACAGCTGTGGGAAACGTGAGGTAGAGAGCGATGAGAAAGATGTTTGGCTCAGGATGAGTCATAGTGCACATTCCTTTCATAAAAACACACTCCTGCACAACTGACTGCAGCCAACACACACCAGCTGAAGACCAATGACACACTCAGACAGAGAGAGAGAGCTCAATAAGCTCAAACCTGGCTGCAAGATATGTCAAGTCCTGCCATGATAAAAGAACAAACAGCACAACACAACAAAACACTGTACAACACACACAAACTGACACTATATGACACTCTCACTGAGAACTTTAATCAATATTTCACTCTTTTTCTGTTTATATTGATATGTATACAGTATATATTTTTATTTTTATCTTACAGAATGTTTATATTTAATTTTCCTGTGCTTTGGCAATGTAAAAATAATTTTATCATGCCAATAAAGCTTATTTGAATCTTAAGAGAGAGAGAGAGAGCCATGAGAAAGCATATCTCCCTCAGCTCTATGTGCTGTTAAATGTGTAAAACTCTGAATTAATCACAGTAACACATCTGAGAACACTGAGAGAAAACCAAGCAACAGCAGTTGTGAAACTCAAACACACATCTCTCACACAAAAGAAGATCACACACCATCCATACAGCAGAAAATAGACAAGAACAAGAGTTTGTGTGAGGTTTCAGAGATGACAGACAGACACTCACCGATGCAGCGCGAGCCGTCGGGCGTCGTGTCGAATCCCACAGGACACCTGCAGAAGTAACTGCCGATGGTGTTGGAACATTGACCTCCATTACACAGTCCCGGAATCTGAGAGCACTCATCGATGTCTAAGACAAACACATACACCACATGTCACATACACACACTGAGATAACCAGTCTGACGTCCAGTCAACTGGTGCACCAGTTCAGATTGTCCTTAAGCTAAATTTTGCAGGTGACGTCCAAATCTTACAGATTGAAGGAACAGTTTAACCAATAATGCACATCAATGTCTCAGGAAACCCATATGATGACATTATTGCCTCTCCACACAAATCTATCTGAGGACTTGAGAAAAGGACGGGTTTGAGTAAATGAAAAGTTGTGTTGGTCGTTCCAAGCGCTTCATTTTGCACTAAAACTAATAAAGACACTACACACAACACTTGAGTTTTAAGACAGCTGGACAAACTGAGCAATATGAAAGTCTCACAGATTTACTGTCAGACGAGAGACCACAGCATCTCTGCAGCTGAAATATAATTTCAGAAATAACTGACGGCAGTCTGGAGTTCGGCTCTCGGTCGGGTGCTTTCCAAAGAAGCGGGTCGTTATTTCTGGGTCCGAGGCGGATACAGGGCCCATACAGATCAACATTCACATACGGCCTGAGGTTCTAATGGCCAACTTCACTTTAAAACGTCTCACTGGACTGAACAAAACTAAAAATAAAACCCTTCTGTCCTGCTGTAAACACACACAAATCACAGCCAGACTCTCTCTCTGTCCTGTAAACATCTTTGAAATGGCTCGTCTCTGTGCCAGCTCTGAGTTAATGGAGCCCTGCAGCTAACACACACTCTAAACAAACTCATGCTAACGTTACATTGTACTGTAAGTGTATTTACTTTATGAGCGACTGCACGGGTGATCAGGGCCAAATCTGATGTCATGTCAACTTATAATGTTTAATTCTGAATGAGAGTTGTCATTGGATGATGCAGCTAAACACAGAGAAGCGGACACATGACAAAAATGATCATCAATCTGGGAAAATCAAGATGAAAAAAGTTTAGATTGGGATGAATTTTACAGAAGTGATATTACTGACGACTGACTAACATCTGAGAAACACTTATTAAAGATTGGGTATTTTGATATCAATAAAAAAATCTATTTCATGCAGTGTGCAATGTTGCTGTGTGTGTATGTAACAGTCAAGTCTGATTCACTTGAACAAGTTGTCGGAAGTTATAATATCACTTCCGTGACTGATTTGGGTCACTCGGTACAAAGCCCGCCTACGTTTTGTTTGGACCGCCCTAGAAAACTTGAACACACACTGTACGCGCTCGACCAATCACAGCAGACTAGACCATCTGACCAATCAGATCAGAGTAGACTCACAGAAAAGAGGGGATTAGAGTAAGGTGATAATAACTGTATCTCTATTTCTAATAAATCTATTATTAGAAAATTAAAAACGTTTTTTTTCTTTTTATGTACTTAAACGTGCTGTTGGACACACTATAAACTAAAGTAGGACCTTAAAAATCGCAAAATATTTACTTATTAACTATACGCATTTTATCACATCGAGTCAAGTGTACCTTTGAGTTCAGATGCGGAGGATCTGTGTGTGTGTGTGTGCTTACCTTCACATTTCTGCGTGATTTCGTTAAAGCGGTGTCCAGCCGGGCATCTGCACTCAAATGAGCCCACTGTATTAACACAGTTCCCCCCCTGACAGAGTCCAGGAATGGCCTGGCACTCATCCACATCTGCACACACACACAGAGAGGAAATGCTTAAAAAACACAATAGATGCATTGAAATCAGAGTGCATAATTCAAAACAGCAGCGCAAGGAGACAACATCAGCGTTTCTGTTGTTTGCTCTTTGTAAGACATGTATTGTGGGCGGACCACTTTTGGCAAAAAACTAAACAACTTAAAGGTGTTAGCATTTTGAATAACAAAGTTATGAGGTAAAATGAAATATTACATTTTTATTTCTAGGTCACAAATCAGAAATGGACAGATTTACTTGATGTTGTCTGGAACATTCTCAGATCCCACCGGATAACAACAACCATCAGGTTTTGATCATGTCTGCTTGAGTGCATATGAATGTCATTAAAGCACAAGAACAAGAACACACTACATCTCCAAATATTCATAAATTCATTTCATGTTAATTTTAAAATTCAACTTTTCACTCAATTTTGAGTCAAAAGAATTGTAAAATGTTTAATGTAATGAACTGTAAATTGTATCAACTGCATAGTTCATACGCACACACACACACACACACACATTCATGCAGTCGCATGTGTAGACATATAATAGCAGACAGGATGAGATGTGGGTGTACAGCAAATATATTGAGGGTTAATTTAAAAGATAATTTAAAGAGAAAAGAGACGTATGCTTGACAAAAAAGTGAAAAGACCCTGACCCCCCAAAAGTGTGTCTCAGACAGCCAGACGATAAAAGAATTTACTCAGCTGGAGGAATTAGAGTAAGAGCCAAATGACACACACACACACACACACACACACACATTTAAACTGAACGGAAATGAATCAGAGACATTTCTACACACAGCTATTCTCTAAAAATACCTCAATCATCACAGCACACATCACTAGGGTTGGGCATCATTAGTGTTTAATTCGATACCGGTGCCAAATCGATACTTTTAAAACTGTACCGGTGCCTAAATCGATAACGTTTTTTTTCAAAAAGATATTAGGTGATATTAAAGAACATTTATTAAATAATTAAAAATGTGAATGTAAAATGAGCATGCACACTAACATTGCTAGAAAGATGTTTTAGTGTTTACCTTTTTTTACAACTAAATGCTCAACATATAGTTGTATTAAATATAGGCAGAAAATGCAATGAATATGCCATATACCTTCAAGCCTTCAAGGGTAAATGACAGCATGTATAATGAATAAGTATACTGATATGCATAAACATGCAGTCAGAGTAAAAAGCTTGACAGACTGATGTCTAAAGATCATACTAACAGGTGCTGTAAGGTTTTAAGTAGCACTTTCACTGCTGTGTCCCTCTCTTTTCTTGTCAAATGCCTTACTGTGTTAAGAACGAGTTCCACGGCCCGCCGCACACACAACATTGATTTAAAACACACTCAACAGTTTTATTGTGATCGCTTGTATTACAGACGCATCATCTGCGTGTCGAATTAATGTTAGTTTAACTTTAAAACTTGCCTTATGAAGTGGTTAAAGTTAAAGCAGGTGATGAATGCTGAACTGGCCGAGATGGAGATAGAGAGAGCGCGCACTAAAACTGTCTTTCACTCTAATGAAGCCACGGGTCATGTGCGTTCTGCGGGGCACACACGATCATATAATCATCATACAAGATGTGTTGAATTTATATTATCAGAGCTTTCTGACTTTCGTTCACGTGAATGAGGGCAAATGTTTCCTTTGACGGCTCAGTCAGCATTTAAGTAGCACCAAAATAAGGCACCGAAACTTGTGATTTGATTCGGTTCAGTTACATAGGTTCCGGTGACGGTTTCGGTACCCAACCCTACACATCACATCATCACAGCTCACATCACATCTGTTATCGAGTTATCCTCGTTTGTATGACTGCTAGCATTCCAACATGAGAAAAGCATGTGTGCACTTACCCTGGCAGGCTCCAGAGCGATGATTTGGGATGAAGCCCCTGCGGCATGGGTGTGGTTGAGCAGGACACTGTTCACACGGGTGACCCCAGGCCCGACCCACCGTAGCGCAACACAGCGTCTTGGTGCACACAATCCCCGTCAGCTGTCCCTGACACATCTGATTACTGACAGACGCAAAACAGGGCCCGGTTCTGTAATCTGCAAGACACACACAGAATGCATTACAGACAGAAACACATGGAGAGAAACACTTGAGCATTGTCTGGGAAAGATTTGACAATCATGTTGTAGCTGAGGGTCATCTGGAACACTATGTGTGTGTGTGTGTGTGTGTGTGTGTGTAGACAGAGATTCACAGTTCATTTAGAAGACTTCAAAGAAGCCAGCCTACAAACACACACATACACACAAACACTATGTTTCTGAAGGAATTTCATATTTACAGGAAATTCAATCATGACAAACTTCTCAAAACGGACTAAACTCACATTTTAAATGAAAGCTGTGAACTGTGTAATAATGAACAGATGTGTTCTTCTCTTGTTTACAGTGCTAGAGAAGTTCTTCTGTTGATGGTGCTGTATGTAAGAGGTGAAAAAGTGCTATATAAATACATTCTAATTAAATAAAATGTAAAGATGAATTGTACACTTTTACTCAAATACATCTGCACCATCAGATACACAACCAGTCCAGTAACCAGCAAATAATCAGCAGGGTGAGTTTAAACACACATATCATCCAACACTGGAGTCCATCATAACACATAACACGTTTTTAATAAAAATCTTAAAGGGAAAGCAGTAAAAACAGATTATGTATATGAACAGAGAGAGAGAGAGAGAGAGAGAGCGAGAGAGCAAAAGAGAGACTTCTGACACATTAAGTTTAGGGAAATAAAAATGAATTGTAATAGTCTTTAACATGGGGTCTGTTCATCAGACTCAAAACATGTTTTAACAATGTTGATCAACTCAACGGCTTCACGTGTATAGTGATGTCATGTGTTAGACACTCCCAGCACTGCTCTCGACATCTGTGAGTGATGAAACACACACACACACACACACACACACACACACACACACACACACACACACACACACACAGGCAGAACCTCTTGTGCTTGATTCATTATGAAACTCATGATCTCCAGCAGTTCATCAGCTGAATAAATCTCTGGGAATGTAGCTGTACTCACATCTCTCTCTCTCTCTCTCTCTGGAAATCCACCCACAGTAGATTTAAGTAAATAATATACTCAGTTGTCAAATAAAAAAATCAAGGGGGTTGGTGTGGTACAACATGTGTTTAAAAACTTGTTCAAGTTAACCAGACTTTTAAAGGGTGTTTTACAGTAGCTTTAATGCAGTTCATGTGTTCACGTCCCTGTTGTGATACATGGATGCTGAAAGCTCCACGAGCATCATGCATGCAGTACACGCCATCGCACCACTCTTTCACTCGTAGACATGCAAATCAAGCAGATGACATATTTAAAACACATCTGAATAATGTTATTCATAGGACAATTTGAATTATGTTAGCTGCTCAGCGCTACTAGAAATAATGCATTTGCCAGATTCCGTGTTATACACTAAATTCCGTTTTTATGCCTGGATTCCTGTGATTCCATCCGCGTTTACCGCATCGCGGAAATCATAGGGCCCTACATCTGACTCCAGCACAAATCCAATTAAAAAAACATTTACAAAAAAAGTGACTTTAGAACACACAGCAGTGCACAAATCCGTTTCTATAAGGTTTGATTCAGCTGACGGTTTAGGGGAATTAGATGAGCTCACCCTGTTGTCCTGAATGCAACAGGTCAAACTAGCATTTACACAATACTGTTTGGTCGCGTTTGTTTCTGATTATGTTTGAATGTGTGTTAAGCGGATGGATCACACAGACTTTTGGTCAGTGTTCACACGTGTATTTAGTGCTGAGCATGTGTGATCAGCTCAGACAGGTGTTAATATCAGGTGTAAACAGAGACACTGCATGCACATCTATAAAGAACAGTTTGTTAGGTTTCAAATGAAATCGATATATACAAAGCAAATAGCATGCTGAAAGATAAAAGTATTGTGTCAAACATTAGTGGATCATGTCTCTAGTTCAACTGACTTCATTTCAAGCTCATTTGATGCACTTCGCTTTGATATTTTTACAGATTAAAGTCTGACTCAAGTGAACAAATTCTTTTTGGTGGTGTTGTATATCTTTAGAGTGGTGACACATGTAAAGTAGAGACGTCACCATGTACATACCTACCTTAAACCGTAAGAACACACACGCACGCATAAATTCTGACTAAATGAAATAGCTTTTAAAAGTATTTAGCTGTGACTCTAGTGAACTGCTCTCAGATCATTTATGTCTCAAAAGAAACAGTACTGATCCTGCAGAAACAGCATATGTTCAGAGTGTGTGTCATAAAGAGATGTTTTACTTGTTGTTCGGCACAAATATGTATTTAAACAAGTCCAGCAACAAACAAACAGAACGATCTGTCCTGTTTCACAAACACATCTGCAGCTCATAACAATGACACACATACACACACACATAAAGTGGTTCTGGGTGGATGGTGGAGTGACTTCTGTCTGTTGTTTCTGAACTAGTCTGTGTTCACCACTGCTCTACAGACAGTCAGGTACAACACAACACAACAGTGAGTTTGTGTATCTGTGTGTGTGTGTGTGTCTTACCTCGTTCACACTGAGCCCCAGTGAAGCCATAATTACACAGACAGCGATTTGGAGCGACACAGCGACCTCCGTTGAGACAACCAGACTCACACACCGCTAAAGACATAGAATATCTCACTGAAATAAGTTTGTCAGTACAGATGAAAAGTGTTTATGTTATTATGGGATGTCTTACGCTGGCCACAGTGAGCTCCATTGTATCCTTTCTGACACAAACACTTTTCCTCCAAACACGTGCCTCCATTCACACATCGGATATTACAGTTCTGAACTGAAGACAAACATTACACATTACTGACACAAACCACACACACACACACATCTCCTGACAGTGAGGCTGTGCTGCAGTGAGAAGTAGTGATCTGAGGGTGACGCCTGTTGACTGTGGACACACACCAAATCACACACACATTAAATCTCATTACAAACACACACATTAGATCTCATCACACTCCAAATCACAGGCACACATCAGATCTCATCACACACACATCAGACACATTTCCAGCTCTGCATCATCATTTCAAACGGCTAAATCTGTCAATATCTCTGCTTAAACAAGATGGGAAACTTTATTCTGGGAGAATCTTGTAGGATTTACACCTTCTGCTACTGAAGTTACGATTCTGTCGGTTTCAAAACATCTACTCACCACTGACAATAAATTAAATTACACTCGGCTTAATAAACCCATATGAGTAGATCATTAGGTGTGTGTACATGGTGCATGTGAGTCTTGCAAAACCAAGGTTCCAAAAACAACCATCAAACAAAAGCAGTTGTGTGTCAGAAATGGAACCTGGCAGGCCTCGACTATCATTTAAAGAAATGGAAATTGAAAACAAAGCATCATCATCATCTCTGAGCCTAATGGTGTAAGTAACTGACACACCCGAATTAAGATTTAAACAGAGTTTCAGTACCTGATTTGGTTCCACAGGTGGGTGAAATCTGACCGCTCGGGCACGTGCACATATTAGGTCTGGAGCAGAATCCATCACCACAGGAGCTACGGCAAATCGCTAGGAAAAACTGTTTCTTTAATTGACTGTGATTATCACTTGTATGCCTGTATAATAACATTCATTCCAAAGTATGCTGAGTAACAGTGGACTGCCAGTCATTTACACAACATCATTAATCATGTAAACACAGTTAATGAGAGGTCATGAACTCTTGAGAGAATCTCCACCATTATGACTCTCTCCAGTAAACTGTTAGCACTGCTGACCTTCACATGTAAACAACATCACCCCACCCACCACGCCGCAAAGACGGCCAAAATCACACAACACAAAACACTTTCAACAGTTTTCCTGAGTGCTGCTATTCTATTCATTTAGAGGACAGAAGAAAAAAACAAGCGTGAAGTACAACTGGAGTAAACCATTGAGTTACATGTGACGGCTTTTCTCATGAAGCTCTGAACATTCCTGCTAATCGTGTGTTTGTGATATCTTTTACTGGAAGTTGATGAGGACTTACGGACAATGCACTGGTTTCCCCCGGTCAGGGTCTTCCATCCGGGACAGCAGTACGCGTGGTGACGAGAGCCACACACGTTCGGCCTGCACAAGCAAAAAGCCTGTTACACTTCACAAAATCACAACAAACTTGACCATCATGGCCCGGATTATACTGTGATTAGACTACACATGACATGACAAGCGTCTGCCAAATGAATAAATGTAAATGTAAATGACTCAACGACATACTGACTTCCTCTAAAGATGTACTATTTAAATATAGATAATGTGGATTTAATATAATAGAATATGTGATGCTGAAGTGTTTTATTGGGATCAGCAGTGCATGACACACCGGACAAACATGCAGCATCTCTCCAAACAAACACTGAACAACAAAATTTATTTAAAAAAACAGCAGCTCACGCTGGTCACATTCACGAAATTCTAATGTCACGTGAAATTGTCGCAGTTCAACAGATTCTTGTGTTCAGAAACAGGGTTCCTCTGACTAATGACTCTTCCAGTAAATGACTTTTCCAGGAGTTACAGTTCATTACTGGAAAAAGACTTTAAAATCATTTAATGAAGAATGCTCTCGTAAAGAGCTGATCTGAGCTCAAGAAAACACGTACATTCACTATATTCAGCAGTTCATTCATCTGCGTGACTTTTCCAGCTCAGTTTTAGAAATCTCAGATATTTCCAGACAGCTGGAGACCTGAATGAACTGTTCTCCAGTCAGGAAAGGCAACCTTTATTCAAAATACTTTACATAACATCTGCTTACAGTGCATTTCACTTTACTTTACTATAGTAATGTAATGCCCCTTCAGTCCTGTAACACGGGTCGAGACATTTAAAGTGTAATGTAAACTTTACTATAGTAATGTAAAGATTTACCCCTTTAGTACTATAACACGGGTAAAGACATTTAAAGTGTAATGTAAACTTTACTACAGTAAAGTGATGATTTACCCCTTCAGTATTGTACCACGAGACATTTAAAGTGTAATGTAAACTTTACTATAGTAAAGTGATGATTTACCCCTTCAGTATTGTACCACGAGACATTTAAAGTGTAATGTAAACTTTACTACAGTAAAGTGATGATTTACCCCTTCAGTATTGTACCACGAGACATTTAAAGTGTAATGTAAACTTTACTACAGTAAAGTGATGATTTACCCCTTCAGCACGTCCTGTCCACCGCCCCGCCGCTTAGATCGGCTCGCTCTCGGCTGCTCTGCTGTTCTGTCTGCGCTCACCTCAGGCATCTGCGCAGCTCCGTTTGCGCCCGTGTCCAGCGTCTGCGCAGAGACACACAGCGATACGAGCGCTGAGAGTCCCGCCGCGAACGCGAGCAGCCGCCTCATCCTGCGCGCGCTCCCGCTGCACGACCAACTTACATTAACAACAAAACCAATACCACATAAACTTAATAAACGTAAAGAAACATGAGTATGTATGCGTGTTTGTTATGAATGTCTGAGGAATCTGAGTGAGAATAACACACGAGAGTCACTTGAAACGAAGCAAATAAAACTGAGGTAAAGTTTCTGTACCTCCGGTAGATGATGATGAAGAGGATGAAGATGAGGTAATAATCCAACAAGCGTACAAAAACAAAGATTTTCAAGTGTCTGGTAAGAGCTGTCAGGCTGTGGAGAGAGTGAAGAAGTTGCAGATGTGCAGCACACAGCGTTGCAGGCTGAATAATGCGCGGCTGCGTTACTGCATCAGAGCCGCTGCTCAGCCTCTCACTCAACTCTCGTTCAACAGCAGCTGAGAACACTCGCGATACCCTGCGCGAATTACGTGAAGTGGTTAATCGTTCACATTTCATGATCATGATGTATTACACTTATACATTTTAAAGAGTAATTTTACTATAAGCATTCTAGTTTCCTAGTCATAATATACTGATATGCCTTATAAATGTTTTTTTCTTTATGTGTAGCCAACCCATTGTTTTACTTTAACACAATACTGGGAAGTTTGTTTCTGATTAATTAGATAAAGGCGACTTTTAGTCTACGTCAGACCTACGCCTCATATTTCTGCAGCAGCATCATCTCTTGTCCTCGTTCCCACTGACGTATGGTTCGTCGCGGGAGCGCGCTCGTTGGCAGAACTTTCATTTCTGTAATAAGAGACGCGAACAATACACAATGAAGAAGAAGAAATCAGAAATCAAACAACACGATATTCGACAATAGAAGAGGATCATGGTACATAGCATGTAGTGTATTATTATTGTGTTTGTTTGTTTGTTTGTTTGTAGACATAACAATGTGACAGTAGAGTTTTTCCACAGTCGAGATGAAAACAAGAACTCATGCAACTACTAGAAAATGAACAAAGACCAAAAAACTGACTCGCATGAATTGTTTACCACAAAACGTAAGCTAACAAAGTAAATCGAGTACATTTTGATTTCATAGGACCTGTTGAGGATGTGCTGAGAGTAACACAACACAAGAATGAACACTGGCTTGTTGTTGTGGCATCATTATATGTCAGTGTTGCGACCCATTCAATGATCCGGAACTCCCTAAACTAGAATCCATCCAAGAGTGATGCAGGAAACACCCATCATTCACTTCACTGGACACAAGTGAACTCACGTCACGTGTCTGTAGAGAAACTGATCTGAAGTCAGACAGGTGAAGAGTTTAATTGATATTGTTCTTCAGGGGCCGGTGGTTTATCTCAGGGTCTCGTAGCGTGTCGGCTGATAAAAGCACACAAAGGTTTTCAGTTTTTCTCTGTGTGTTTACTTTCTCTTGGGCTGTGTGTGCTATGCTTAAAACAGATGGGCCAATATACTGACCTACTTTTCAAAGGA
>JAOTQM010000722.1:0-65068 GCA_026939265.1 Oreonectes daqikongensis
TTCTCATATTTTTGATCAGGCCATGTCAGGAAACAAAACTGACAGAACATGAGTTTTGCAAAGAAAGCTTTATTCTGACACACAAGCCATCCTAGGAACATGAAAAAAGTGTTAAACTTATGTTTTCAACAGTTCTCATCTTTTTGGATCAGAGCCATGTGGAAACACAAATCTGACAGGAACATGAGTTTTGCAAAATGAAAGCTGTTTTCTGACACACAAGCCATCCTAGGAACATGAAAAAAGTGTTAAACTCATGTTTTCAACAGTTCTCATCTTTTTGGATCAGAGCCAAATCTGGAAACACAAATCTGACAGGAACATGAGTTGTACAATGAAAGCTTTATTCTGACACACAAGCCATCCTAGGAACATGAAAAAAGAGTGTTAAACTCATATTTTCAACAGTTCTCATCTTTTTTGATCAGAGCCATGTCAGGAAACACAAATCTGACAGGAACATGAGGTTTTACAATGAAGCTGTTTTTCTGACACACAAGCCATCCTAGGAACATGAAAAAGTGTTAAACTCATGTTTTCAACAGTTCTCATATTTTTTGATCAGAGCCATGTCAGGAAACACATCTGACAGGAACATGAGTTTTGCAAAGAAAGCTTTTTCTGACACACAAGCCATCCTAGGAACATGAAAAAGTGTTAAACTCATGTTTTCAACAGTTCTCATCTTTTTTGGATCAGAGCCATGTCAGGAAACACAAATCTGACAGGAACATGAGTTTTACAATGAAAGCTTTATTCTGACACACACAAGCCATCCTAGGAACATGAAAAAAGTGTTAACTCAATTTTTCAACAGTTCTCATCTTTTTGGATCAGAGCCATTCAGGAAACACAAATCTGACAGGAACATGAGTTTGCAAAGAAAGCTGTTTTCTGACACACAAGCCATCCTAGGAACATGAAAAAGTGTTAAACTCATGTTTTCAACAGTTCTCATCTTTTTGATCAGAGCCATGTCAGGAACACAAATCTGACAGGAACATGAGTTTTGCAAAGAAAGCTTTATTCTGACACACAAGCCATCCTAGGAACATGAAAAAAGTGTTAAACTCATGTTTTCAACAGTTCTCATCTTTTTTGATCAGAGCCATGTCAGGAAACACAAATCTGACAGGAACATGAGTTTTACAATGAAAGCTTTTTCTGACACACAAGCCATCCTAGGAACATGAAAAAAGTGTTAAAGTCATGTTTTCAACAGTTCTCATATTTTTGATCAGGCCATGTCAGGAAACACAAAACTGACAGGAACATGAGTTTTGCAAAAAGCTTTATTCTGACACACAAGCCATCCTAGGAACATGAAAAAGGTGTTAAACTCATGTTTTCAACAGTTCTCATCATTTTTTGATCAGGCCATGTCAGGAACACAAATCTGACAGGAACATGAGTTTTACAAAGAAAGCTTTATTCTGACACACAAGCCATCCTAGGAACATGAAAAAAGTGTTAAACTCATGTTTTCAACAGTTCTCATCTTTTTTGATCAGAGCCATGTCAGGAAACACAAATCTGACAGGAACATGAGTTTTACAAAGAAAGCTGTTTTCTGACACACAAGCCATCCTAGGAACATGAAAAAGTGTTAAACTCATGTTTTCAACAGTTCTCATCTTTTTGGATCAGAGCCATGTCAGGAAACACAAATCTGACAGGAACATGAGTTTTGCAAAGAAAGCTTTTTCTGACACACAAGCCATCCTAGGAACATGAAAAAGAGTGTTAAACTCATGTTTCAACAGTTCTCATCTTTTTGATCAGAGCCATGTCAGGAAACACAAATCTGACAGGAACATGAGTTTGCAAGAAAGCTTTATTCTGACACACAAGCCATCCTAGGAACATGAAAAAAGTGTTAAACTCATGTTTTCAACAGTTCTCATCTTTTTTGATCAGAGCCATGTCAGGAAACACAAATCTGACAGGAACATGAGTTTTGCAAAGAAAGCTTTATTCTGACACACAAGCCATCCTAGGAACATGAAAAAGGTGTTAAACTCATGTTTTCAACAGTTCTCATCTTTTTGGATCAGAGCCATGTCAGGAAACACAAATCTGACAGGAACATGAGTTTTGCACAAGAAAGCTTTATTCTGACACACAAGCCATCCTAGGAACATGAAAAAAGTGTAAACTCATGTTTTCAACAGTTCTCATCTTTTTTGATCAGGGCCATGTCAGGAAACACAAACTGACAGGAACATGAGTTTTTGCAAAGAAAGCTTTATTCTGACACACAAGCCATCCTAGGAACATGAAAAAAGTGTTAAACTCATGTTTTTCAACAGTTCTCATCTTTTTGATCAGAGCCATGTCAGGAAACACAAATCTGACAGGAACATGAGTTTTGCAAAGAAAGCTGTTTTCTGACACACAAGCCATCCTAGGAACATGAAAAAAGTGTTAAAGTCATGTTTTCAACAGTTCTCATCTTTTTGATCAGAGCCATGTCAGGAAACACAAACTGACAGGAACATGAGTTTTGCAAAGAAAGCTTTATTCTGACACACAAGCCATCCTAGGAACATGAAAAAAGAGTGTTAAACTCATGTTTTCAACAGTTTCATCATTTTTGATCAGGGCCATGTCAGGAAACACAAACTGACAGGAACATGAGTTTTGCAAAGAAAGCTTTATTCTGACACACAAGCCATCCTAGGAACATGAAAAAGAGTGTTAACTCATGTTTTCAACAGTTCTCATCTTTTTATCAGAGCCATGTCAGGAAACACAAATCTGACAGGAATGAGTTTTGCAAAGAAAGCTTTATTCTGACACACAAGCCATCCTAGGAACATGAAAAAAGTGTTAAACTCATGTTTAACAGTTCTCATCATTTTTGATCAGAGCCATTCAGGAAACACAAATCTGACAGGAACATGAGTTTTGCAGCAAGAAAGCTTTATTCTGACACACAAGCCATCCTAGGAACATGAAAAAGTGTTAAACTCATGTTTTCATATTTCAACAGTTCTCATCTTTTTGGATCAGAGCCATGTCAGGAAACACAAATCTGACAGGAACATGAGTTTTGCAATGAAAGCTGTTTCTGACACACAAGCCATCCTAGGAACATGAAAAAAGTGTTAAACTCATGTTTTCAACAGTTCTCATCTTTTTTGATCAGAGCCATGTCAGGAAACACAATCTGACAGGAACATGAGTTTTGCAAAGAAAGCTTTATTCTGACACACAAGCCATCCTAGGAACATGAAAAAGGTGTTAAACTCATGTTTTCAACAGTTCTCATCTTTTTGGATCAGAGCCATGTCAGGAAACACAAATCTGACAGGAACATGAGTTTTGCAAAGAAAGCTTTATTCTGACACACAAGCCATCCTAGGAACATGAAAAAGTGTTAAAGTCATGTTTTCAACAGTTCTCATCTTTTTGATCAGGCCATGTCAGGAACACAAAATCTGACAGGAACATGAGTTTTGCAAAGAAAGCTTTATCTGACACACAAGCCATCCTAGGAACATGAAAAAAGTGTTAAAGTCATGTTTTCAACAGTTCTCATCTTTTGGATCAGAGCCATGTCAGGAAACACAAATCTGACAGAACATGAGTTTTGCAAAGAAGCTTTATTCTGACACACAAGCCATCCTAGGAACATGAAAAAGTGTTAAACTCATGTTTCAACAGTTCTCATATTTTTGATCAGGGCCATGTCAGGAAACACAAACTGACAGGAACATGAGTTTTGCAAGAAAGCTTTATTTCTGACACACAAGCCATCCTAGGAACATGAAAAAAGAGTGTTAAACTCATGTTTCAACAGTTCTCATCTTTTTTGATCAGAGCCATGTCAGGAACACAATCTGACAGGAACATGAGTTTTACAATGAAAGCTGTTTTTCTGACACACAAGCCATCCTAGGAACATGAAAAAGAGTGTTAAACTCATGTTTTCAACAGTTCTCATCTTTTTTGATCAGGCCATGTCAGGAACACAAAACTGACAGGAACATGAGTTTTGCAAAGAAAGCTTTATTCTGACACACAAGCCATCCTAGGAACATGAAAAAAGAGTGTTAAACTCATGTTTTCAACAGTTCTCACATTTTTTGATCAGAGCCATGTCAGGAAACACAACTGACAGGAACATGAGTTTTGCAAAGAAAGCTTTATTCTGACACACAAGCCATCCTAGGAACATGAAAAAGAGTGTTAAAGTCATGTTTTCAACAGTTCTCATCTTTTTGGATCAGAGCCATGTCAGGAAACACAAATCTGACAGGAACATGAGTTTGCAAAGAAAGCTTTATTCTGACACACAAGCCATCCTAGGAACATGAAAAAAGTGTTAATCATGTTTTCACACAGTTCTCATCTTTTTTGATCAGGGCCATGTCAGGAACACAAAACTGACAGGAACATGAGTTTTGCAAAGAAAGCTTTATTCTGACACACAAGCCATCCTAGGAACATGAAAAAGTGTTAAACTCATGTTTTCAACAGTTCTCATCTTTTTTGATCAGAGCCATGTCAGGAAACACAAATCTGACAGGAACATGAGTTTTACAAAGAAAGCTGTTTTTCTGACACAAGCCATCCAGGAACATAAATGAAAAAGTGTTAAACATTTTCAACAGTTCTCATCTTTTTTGATCAGAGCCATGTCAGGAAACACAAATCTGACAGGAACATGAGTTTTGCAAAGAAAGCTTTATTCTGACACACAAGCCATCCTAGGAACATGAAAAGGTGTTAAACTCATGTTTTCAACAGTTCTCATCTTTTTGGATCAGAGCCATGTCAGGAAACACAAATCTGACAGGAACATGAGTTTTGCAAAGGAAGCTTTTTCTGACACACAAGCCATCCTAGGAACATGAAAAAGTGTTAAAGTCATGTTTTCAACAGTTCTCATCTTTTTTATCAAGCCATGTCAGGAAACACAAAACTGACAGGAACATGAGTTTTGCAAAGAAAGCTTTATTCTGACACACAAGCCATCCTAGGAACATGAAAAAAGTGTTAAACTCATGTTTTCAACAGTTCTCATCTTTTTGGATCAGAGCCATTCAGGAAACACAATCTGACAGGAACATGAGTTTTGCACAATGAAAGCTGTTTTCTGACACACAAGCCATCCTAGGAACATGAAAAAGGTGTTAACTCATGTTTTCAACAGTTCTCATCTTTTTGATCAGAGCCATGTCAGGAAACACAATCTGACAGGAACATGAGTTTTACAAGAAAGCTTTTTCTGACACACAAGCCATCCTAGGACATGAAAAAAGTGTTAAACTCATGTTTTCAACAGTTCTCATCTTTTTGATCAGAGCCATGTCAGGAAACACAATCTGACAGGAACATGAGTTTTGCAAAGAAAGCTGTTTTCTGACACACAAGCCATCCTAGGAACATGAAAAAAGTGTTAAACTCATGTTTTCAACAGTTCTCATCTTTTTTGATCAGAGCCATGTCAGGAAACACAAATCTGACAGGAACATGAGTTTTGCAAAGAAAGCTTTATTCTGACACACAAGCCATCCTAGGAACATGAAAAAAGTGTTAAACTCATGTTTCAACAGTTCTCATCTTTTTGGATCAGCCATGTCAGGAAACACAAATCTGACAGGAACATGAGTTTTGCAATGAAAGCTTTATTTCTGACACACAAGCCATCCTAGGAACATGAAAAAAGTGTTAAACTCATGTTTTCAACAGTTCTCATCTTTTTTGATCAGAGCCATGTCAGGAAACACAAATCTGACAGGAACATGAGTTTTGCAAAGAAAGCTTTTTCTGACACACAAGCCATCCTAGGAACATGAAAAAAGTGTTAAAGTCATGTTTTCAACAGTTCTCATATTTTTGATCAGGGCCATTTCAGGAAACACAAATCTGACAGGAACATGAGTTTTGCAAAGAAAGCTGTTTTCTGACACACAAGCCATCCTAGGAACATGAAAAAGGTGTTAAACTCATGTTTTCAACAGTTCTCATCTTTTTGATCAGAGCCATGTCAGGAACACAAATCTGACAGGAACATGAGTTTTGCAAAGAAAGCTTTATTCTGACACACAAGCCATCCTAGGAACATGAAAAAAGTGTTAAACTCATGTTTTCAACAGTTCTCATCTTTTTGGATCAGAGCCATGTCAGGAAACACAAATCTGACAGGAACATGAGTTTTACAATGAAAGCTGTTTTCTGACACACAAGCCATCCTAGGAACATGAAAAAGTGTTAACATCATGTTTTCAACAGTTCTCATCTTTTTTGATCAGAGCCATGTCAGGAAACACAAATCTGACAGGAACATGAGTTTTACAATGAAAGCTTTTTCTGACACACAAGCCATCCTAGGAACATGAAAAAAGTGTTAAACTCATGTTTTCAACAGTTCTCATCTTTTTTGATCAGAGCCATGTCAGGAAACACAAATCTGACAGGAACATGAGTTTTACAAAGAAAGCTGTTTCTGACACACAAGCCATCCTAGGAACATGAAAAAAGTGTTAAAGTCATGTTTTCAACAGTTCTCATCTTTTTTATCAGAGCCATGTGAGGAAACACAAATGTGACAGGAACATGAGTTTTGCAAAGAAAGCTTTATTCTGACACACAAGCCATCCTAGGAACATGAAAAAGGTGTTAAACTCATGTTTCCAATAGTTTTCAGCATTTTTGACCAGGGCCATCTCAGGAAACACAAAACTGACAGGAACATGAGTTTTACAATGAAAGCTTTATTCTGACACACAAGCCATCCTAGGAACATGAAAAAAGAGTGTTAAACTCATATTTTCAACAGTTCTCATCTTTTTAGATCAGAGCCATGTCAGGAAACACTAATCTGACAGGAACATGAGTTTTACAATGAAAGCTGTTTTCTGACACACAAGCCATCCTAGGAACATGAAAAAAGTTTTAAACTCATGTTTCTAAACAGTTCTCATCTTTTTGGATCAGAGCCATGTCAGGAAACACAAAACTGAAAGGAACATGAGTTTTGCAAAGAAAACTGTTTTCTGACACACAAGCCATCCTATCAACATGAAAAAAGTGTTAAACTCATATTTTCAACAGTTCTCATCTTTTTTGATCAAAGCCATGTCAGGAAACACAAATCTGACAGGAACATGAGTTTTACAAAGGAAGCTGTTTTCTGACACACAAGCCATCCTAGGAACATGAAAAAAGTGTTAAACTCATATTTCCAACAGTTCTCATCTTTTTTGATCAGGGCCATGTCAGGAAACACAAAACTGACAGGAACATGAGTTTTACAAAGAAAGCTTTATTCTGACACACAAGCCATCCTAGGAACATGAAAAAAGAGTTTTAAACTCATGTTTTCAACAGTTCTCATCTTTTTGATCAGAGCCATGTCAGGAAACACAAATCTGACAGGAACATGAGTTTTGCAAAGAAAGCTTTATTCTGACACACAAGCCATCCTAGGAACATGAAAAAGTGTTAAACTCATGTTTTCAACAGTTCTCATCTTTTTTGATCAGAGCCATGTCAGGAAACACAAATCTGACAGGAACATGAGTTTTGCAAAGAAAGCTGTTTTCTGACACACAAGCCATCCTAGGAACATGAAAAAGGTGTTAAACTCATGTTTTCAACAGTTCTCATCTTTTTGGATCAGAGACATGTCAGGAAACACAAATCTGACAGGAACATGAGTTTTGCAAAGAAAGCTTTATTCTGACACACAAGCCATCCTAGGAACATGAAAAAAGTGTTAAACTCATGTTTTCAACAGTTCTCATCTTTTTTGATCAGTGCCATGTGAGGAAACACAAATGTGACAGGAACATGAGTTTTGCAATGAAGGGAGCTTTATTCTGACACACAAGCCATCCTAGGAACATGAAAAAAGTGTTAAACTCATATTTTCAACAGTTCTCATCTTTTTTGATCAGAGCCATGTCAGGAAACACAAATCTGACAGGAACATGAGTTTTACAAAGTAAGCTGTTTTCTGACACACAAGCCATCCTAGGAACATGAAAAAAGAGTGTTAAAGTCATGTTTTCAACAGTTCTCATCTTTTTGATCAGGGCCATGTCAGGAAACACAACTGACAGGAACATGAGTTTTGCAAAGAAAGCTTTATTCTGACACACAAGCCATCCTAGGAACATGAAAAAGGTGTTAAACTCATGTTTTCAACAGTTTTCATCATTTTTTTGACAGGCCATGTCAGGAAACACAAATCTGACAGGAACATGAGTTTTGCAATGAAAGCTTTATTCTGACACACAAGCCATCCTAGGAACATGAAAAAAGAGTGTTAAACTCATGTTTTCAACAGTTCTCATCTTTTTGATCAGAGCCATGTCAGGAAACACAAATCTGACAGGAACATGAGTTTTGCAAAGAAAGCTTTTTTCTGACACACAAGCCATCCTAGGAACATGAAAAAAGTGTTAAACTCATGTTCAAACAGTTCTCATCTTTTTTGATCAGAGCCATGTCAGAGAAACACAAATCTGACAGGAACATGAGTTTTGCAAAGAAAGCTTTATTCTGACACACAAGCCATCCTAGGAACATGAAAAAGTGTTAAACTCATGTCTTCATCTTTTGGATCAGACCATGTCAGGAAACACAATCTGACAGGAACATGAGTTTTGCAAAGAAAGCTTTATTCTGACACACAAGCCATCCTAGGAACATGAAAAAAGAGTGTTAACTCATGTTTTCAACAGTTCTCATCTTTTTTGATCAGAGCCATGTCAGGAAACACAATCTGACAGGAACATGAGTTTTGCAAAGAAAGCTTTATTCTGAAACACAAGCCATCCTAGGAACATGAAAAAAGTGTTAAACTCATATTTTCAACAGTTCTCATCTTTTTTGATCAAAGCCATGTCAGGAAACACAAATCTGACAGGAACATGAGTTTTGCAAAGGGAGCTTTATTCTGACACACAAGCCATCCTAGGAACATGAAAAAGTGTTAAACTCATGTTTCCAATAGTTTTCAGCATTTTTGACCAGGGCCATTTCTGGAAACACAAAACTGACAGGAACATGAGTTTTGCAAAGAAAGCTTTATTCTGACACACAAGCCATCCTAGGAACATGAAAAAAGTGTTAAACTTATGTTTTCAACAGTTCTCATCTTTTTGGATCAGAGCCATGTCAGGAAACACAATCTGACAGGAACATGAGTTTGCACAATGAAAGTGTTTCTGACACACAAGCCATCCTAGGAACATGAAAAAAGTGTTAAAGACATGTTTTCAACAGTTCTCATCTTTTTTGATCAGAGCCATGTCAGGAAACACAAATCTGACAGGAACATGAGTTTTGCAAAGAAGCTTTTTTCTGACACACAAGCCATCCTAGGAACATGAAAAAGTGTTTAACTCATGTTTTCAACAGTTCTCATCTTTTTGATCAGAGCCATGTCAGGAAACACAAATCTGACAGGAACATGAGTTTTGCAAAGAAAGCTGTTTTCTGACACACAAGCCATCCTAGGAACATGAAAAAAGTGTTAAACTCATGTTTTCACAGTTCTCATCTTTTTTATCAGGGCCATGTCAGGACACAAAACTGACAGGAACATGAGTTTTGCAAAGAAAGCTTTTTCTGACACACAAGCCATCCTAGGAACATGAAAAAGTGTTAAACTCATGTTTTCAACAGTTCTCATCTTTTTGATCAGAGCCATGTCAGGAAACACAAATCTCTGACAGGAACATGAGTTTTGCAAAGAAAGCTTTTTCTGACACACAAGCCATCCTAGGAACATGAAAAAGAGTGTTAAACTCATGTTTTCAACAGTTCTCATCTTTTTTGATCAGAGCCATGTCAGGAAACACAAATCTGACAGGAACATGAGTTTTACAATGAAAGCTTTTTTCTGACACACAAGCCATCCTAGGAACATGAAAAAGAGTGTTAAACTCATGTTTTCAACAGTTCTCATCTTTTTGATCAGAGCCATGTCAGGAAACACAAATCTGACAGGAACATGAGTTTTACAAAGAAAGCTGTTTTCTGACACACAAGCCATCCTAGGAACATGAAAAAAGAGTGTTAAGTCATGTTTTCAACAGTTCTCATCTTTTTTATCAGGGCCATGTCAGGAAACACAAAACTGACAGGAACATGAGTTTTGCAAAGAAAGCTTTATTCTGACACACAAGCCATCCTAGGAACATGAAAAAAGTGTTAAAGTCATGTTTTCAACAGTTCTCATCTTTTTTGATCAGGGCCATTTCAGGAAACACAAATCTGACAGGAACATGAGTTTTGCAAAGAAAGCTTTTTCTGACACACAAGCCATCCTAGGAACATGAAAAAAGTGTTAAACTCATGTTTTTAACAGTTCTCAGCATTTTTGATCAGGCCATGTCAGGAAACACAAAACTGACAGGAACATGAGTTTTGCAAAGAAAGCTTTATTCTGACACACAAGCCATCCTAGGAACATGAAAAAGTGTTAAACTCATGTTTTCAACAGTTCTCATCTTTTTTGATCAGAGCCATGTCAGGAAACACAAATCTGACAGGAACATGAGTTTTGCAAAGAAAGCTTTATTCTGACACACAAGCCATCCTAGGAACATGAAAAAGGTGTTAAACTCATGTTTTCAACAGTTCTCATCTTTTTGATCAGAGCCATGTCAGGAAACACAAATCTGACAGGAACATGAGTTTTACAAAGAAAGCTGTTTTCTGACACACAAGCCATCCTAGGAACATGAAAAAAGAGTGTTAAACTCATGTTTTCAACAGTTCTCATCTTTTTGATCAGAGCCATGTCAGGAAACACAATCTGACAGGAACATGAGTTTTGCAAAGAAAGCTTTATTCTGACACACAAGCCATCCTAGGAACATGAAAAAGTGTTAAAATCATTTTTCAACAGTTCTCATCTTTTTGGATCAGAGCCATGTCAGGAAACACAAATCTGACAGGAACATGAGTTTTACAATGAAAGCTTTATTCTGACACACAAGCCATCCTAGGAACATGAAAAAAGTGTTAAACTCATTTTTCAACAGTTCTCATTTTTTTGGATCAGAGCCATGTCAGGAAACACAAATCTGACAGGAACATGAGTTTTGCAAAGAAAGCTTTTTCTGACACACAAGCCATCCTAGGAACATGAAAAAGGTGTTAAACTCATGTTTTCAACAGTTCTCATCTTTTTGGATCAGAGCCATGTCAGGAAACACAAATCTGACAGGAACATGAGTTTTACAATGAAAGCTTTTTTCTGACACACAAGCCATCCTAGGAACATGAAAAAAGAGTGTTAAACTCATATTTTCAACAGTTCTCATCTTTTTTGATCAGAGCCATGTCAGGAAACACTAATCTGACAGGAACATGAGTTTTACAATGAAAGCTGTTTTCTGACACACAAGCCATCCTAGGAACATGAAAAAAGAGTGTTAAAGTCATGTTTTCAACAGCTCTTTTGTTTTTTGACCAGGGCCATTTCAGGAAACACAAATCTGACAGGAACATGAGTTTTGCAAAGAAAGCTGTTTTCTGACACACAAGCCATCCTAGGAACATGAAAAAAGTGTTAAACTCATGTCTTTAACAGTTCTCATCTTTTTTGATCAGAGCCATGTGAGGAAACACAAATGTGACAGGAATATGAGTTTTGCAAAGAAAGCTTTATTCTGACACACAAGCCATCCTAGGAACATGAAAAAAGTGTTAAAATCATATTTTCAACAGTTCTCATCTTTTTTGATCAAAGCCATGTCAGGAAACACAAATGTGACAGGAACATGAGTTTTGCAAAGGGAGCTTTATTCTGACACACAAGCCATCCTAGGAACATGAGAAAGGTGTTAAAATCATATTTTCAACAGTTCTCATCTTTTTGGATCAGAGCCATGTCAGGAAACACAAATCTGACAGGAACATGAGTTTTACAATGAAAGCTTTATTCTGACACACAAGCCATCCTAGGAACATGAAAAAGAGTGTTAAACTCATGTTTTCAACAGTTCTCATCTTTTGATCAGGGCCATGTCAGGAAACACAAATCTGACAGGAACATGAGTTTTGCAAAGAAAGCTGTTTTCTGACACACAAGCCATCCTAGGAACATGAAAAAGGTGTTAAACTCATGTTTTCAACAGTTCTCATCTTTTTTGATCAGAGCCATGTCAGGAAACACTAATCTGACAGGAACATGAGTTTTACAATGAAAGCTGTTTTCTGACACACAAGCCATCCTAGGAACATGAAAAAAGAGTGTTAAAGTCATGTTTTCAACAGTTCTCATCTTTTTTTGATCAGAGCCATGTGAGGAAACACAAATTTGACAGGAACATGAGTTTTGCAAAGAAAGCTTTATTCTGACACACAAGACATCCTATTAACATGAAAAACGTGTTAAACTCATGTTTTCAACAGCTCTCATATTTTTTGAGCAGGGCCATTTCAGGAAACACAAAACTGACAGGAACATGAGTTTTACAATGAAAGCTGTTTTCTGACACACAAGCCATCATAGGAACATGAAAAAAGAGTGTTAAAGTCATGTTTTCAACAGTTCTCATACTTTTTGATCAGGGCCATGTCAGGAGACTCAAACTGACAGGAACATGAGTTTTGCAAAGAAAGCTTTATTCTGACACACAAGCCATCCTAGGAACATGAAAACAGTGTTAAAGTCATGTTTTCAACAGTTCTTTTATTTTTGATCAGGGCCATGTCAGGAAACACAAATCTGACAGGAACATGAGTTTTGCAAAGAAAGCTTTTTCTGACACACAAGCCATCCTAGGAACATGAAAAAAGTGTTAAACTCATTTTTCAACAGTTCTCATCTTTTTGGATCAGAGCCATGTCAGGAAACACAAATCTGACAGGAACATGAGTTTTGCAAAGAAAGCTTTATTCTGACACACAAGCCATCCTAGGAACATGAAAAAAGTGTTAAACTCATGTTTTCAACAGTTCTCATCATTTTTTGATCAGAGCCATTCAGGAAACACAAAACTGACAGGAACATGAGTTTTGCAAAGAAAGCTTTATTCTGACACCAAAGCCATCCTAGGAACATGAAAAAAGTGTTAAACTTATGTTTTCAACAGTTCTCATCTTTTTGGATCAGAGCCATGTCAGGAAACACAAATCTGACAGGAACATGAGTTTTGCAAAGAAAGCTGTTTTCTGACACACAAGCCATCCTAGGAACATGAAAAAGGTGTTAAAGACATGTTTTCAACAGTTCTCATCTTTTTTGATCAGAGCCATGTGAGGAAACACAAATGTGACAGGAATATGAGTTTTGCAAAGAAAGCTTTATTCTGACACACAAGCCATCCTAGGAACATGAAAAAGTGTTAAACTCATGTTTTCAACAGTTCTCATCATTTTGATCAGAGCCATTTCAGGAAACACAAAACTGACAGGAACATGAGTTTTACAATGAAAGCTGTTTTCTGACACACAAGCCATCCTAGGAACATGAAAAAGAGTGTTAAACTCATGTTTTCAACAGTTCTCATCTTTTTTGATCAAAGCCATGTCAGGAAACACAAATCTGACAGGAACATGAGTTTTGCAAAGAAAGCTTTATTCTGACACACAAGCCATCCTAGGAACATGAAAAAAGTGTTAAACTCATGTTTTCAACAGTTCTCATCATTTTTGATCAGGGCCATGTCAGGAAACACAAATCTGACAGGAACATGAGTTTTGCAAAGAAAGCTTTTTCTGACACACAAGCCATCCTAGGAACATGAAAAAAGAGTGTTAAAGTCATGTTTTCAACAGTTCTCATCTTTTTTGATCAGAGCCATGTCAGGAAACACAAATCTGACAGGAACATGAGTTTTGGAAAGAAAGCAGTTTTATTACACACAAGCCATCCTAGGAACATGAAAAAGGTGTTAAACTCATGTTTTCAACAGTTCTCATCTTTTTGGATCAGAGACATGTCAGGAAACACAAAACTGACAGGATCATAAGTTTTACAATGAAAGCTGTTTTCTGACACACAAGCCATCCTAGGAACATGAAAAAAGTGTTAAACTCATATTTTCAACAGTTCTCTTTTTTTTTGATCAAAGCCATGTCAGGAAACACAAATCTGACAGGAACATGAGTTTTACAAAGGAAGCTGTTTTCTGACACACAAGCCATCCTAGGAACATGAAAAAAGAGTGTTAAACTCATATTTTCAACAGTTCCCATCTTTTTTGATCAGAGCCATGTGAGGAAACACAAATGTGACAGGAATATGAGTTTTGCAAAGAAAGCTTTATTCTGACACACAAGCCATCCTAGGAACATGAAAAAGGTGTTAAACTCATGTTTTCAACAGTTTCTCATTTTTTGATCAGTGCCATTTCAGGAAACACAAAACTGACAGGAACATGAGTTTTGCAAAGAAAGCTTTTTCTGACACACAAGCCATCCTAGGAACATGAAAAAAGTGTTAAAGTCATGTTTTCAACAGTTCTCTTTTTTTTTGACCAGGGCCATTTCAGGAAACACAAATCTGACAGGAACATGAGTTTTACAAAGGAAGCTGTTTTCTGACACACAAGCCATCCTAGGAACATGAAAAAAGAGTGTTAAAGTCATGTTTTCAACAGTTTTCATATTATTTTATCAGGGCCATGTCAGGAGACACAAAACTGACAGGAACATGAGTTTTGGAAAGAAAGCAGTTTTCTTACACACAAGCCATCCTAGGAACATGAAAAAGGTGTTAAACTCATGTTTTCAACAGTTCTCATCTTTTTGGATCAGAGACATGTCAGGAAACACAAAACTGACAGGATCATAAGTTTTACAATGAAAGCTGTTTTCTGACACACAAGCCATCCTAGGAACATGAAAAAAGAGTGTTAAACTCATGTTTTCAACAGTTCTCATCTTTTTTGATCAAAGCCATGTCAGGAAACACAAATCTGACAGGAACATGAGTTTTGCAAAGGGAGCTTTATTCTGACAAACAAGCCATCCTAGGAACATGAAAAAAGTGTTAAACTCATATTTTCAGCAGTTCTCATCTTTTTTGATCAGAGCCATGTGAGGAAACACAAATGTGACAGGAATATGAGTTTTACAATGAAAGCTTTATTCTGACACACAAGCCATCCTAGGAACATGAAAAAGGTGTTAAACTCATGTTTTCAACAGTTCTCATCTTTTTGGATCAGAGACATGTCAGGAAACACAAATCTGACAGGAACATGAGTTTTACAATGAAAGCTTTTTTCTGACACACAAGCCATCCTAGGAACATGAAAAAAGAGTGTTAAACTCATATTTTCAACAGTTCTCATCTTTATTGATCAGAGCCATGTCAGGAAACTGACAGGAACATGAGTTTTGCAAAGAAAGCTTTATTCTGACACACAAGCCATCCTAGGAACATGAAAAAATTGTTAAAGTCATGTTTCAACAGTTCTCATATTATTTTATCAGGGCCATGTCAGGAGACACAAAACTGACAGGAACATGAGTTTTGCAAAGAAAGCTTTATTCTGACACACAAGCCATCCTAGGAACATGAAAAAAGAGTTAAAGACATGTTTTCAACAGTTCTCATCTTTTTTGATCAGAGCCATGTCAGGAAACACTAATCTGACAGGAACATGAGCTTTACAATAAAAGCTGTTTTCTGACACACAAGCCATCCTAGGAACATGAAAAAGAGTGTTAAACTCATGTTTTCAACAGTTCTCATCTTTTTGATCAGAGCCATGTCAGGAAACACAAATCTGACAGGAACATGAGTTTTACAATGAAAGCTGTTTTCTGACACACAAGCCATCCTAGGAACATGAAAAAAGAGTGTTAAAGTCATGTTTTCAACAGTTCTCATATTTTTGATCAGGGCCATGTCAGGAAACACAAACTGACAGGAACATGAGTTTTGCAAAGAAAGCTTTATTCTGACACACAAGCCATCCTAGGAACATGAAAAAAGTGTTAAACTCATGTTTTCAACAGTTCTTCTTTTTTGACCAGGGCCATTTCAGGAAACACAAATCTGACAGGAACATGAGTTTTGCAAAGAAAGCTGTTTTCTGACACACAAGCCATCCTATCAACATGAAAAAAGTGTTAAACTCATATTTTCAACAGTTCTCATCTTTTTAGATCAGAGCCATGTCAGGAAACACTAATCTGACAGGAACATGAGTTTTACAATGAAAGCTGTTTTCTGACACACAAGCCATCCTAGGAACATGAAAAAAGAGTGTTAAACTCATACTTTCAACAGTTCTCATCTTTTTGGATCAGAGCCATGTCAGGAAACACAAATCTGACAGGAACATGAGTTTTGCAAAGAAAGCTTTATTCTGAAACACAAGCCATCCTAGGAACATGAAAAAGTGTTAAACTCATGTTTTCAACAGTTCTCATTTTTTGGATCAGAGCCATGTCAGGAAACACAAATCTGACAGGAACATGAGTTTTACAATGAAAGCTTTTTTCTGACACACAAGCCATCCTAGGAACATGAAAAAGAGTGTTAAACTCATGTTTTCAACAGTTCTCATCTTTTTGATCAGAGCCATGTCAGGAAACACAAATCTGACAGGAACATGAGTTTTGCAAAGAAAGCTGTTTTCAGACACACAAGCCATCCTAGGAACATGAAAAAGGTGTTAAACTCATGTTTTCAACAGTTCTCATCTTTTTGGATCAGAGACATGTCAGGAAACACAAATCTGACAGGAACATGAGTTTTACAATGAAAGCTTTTTTCTGACACACAAGCCATCCTAGGAACATGAAAAAAGAGTGTTAAACTCATATTTTCAACAGTTCTCATCTTTATTGATCAGAGCCATGTCAGGAAACTGACAGGAACATGAGTTTTGCAAAGAAAGCTTTATTCTGAAACACAAGCCATCCTAGGAACATGAAAAAAGTGTTAAAGTTATGTTTTCAACAGTTCTTTTGTTTTTTGACCAGGGCCATTTCAGGAAACACAAATCTGACAGGAACATGAGTTTTGCAAAGAAAGCTGTTTTCTGACACACAAGCCATCCTAGGAACATGAAAAAAGTGTTAAACTCATGTTTTCAACAGTTCTCATCTTTTTGGATCAGAGCCATGTCAGGAAACACAAATCTGACAGGAACATGAGTTTTACAATGAAAGCTGTTTTCTGACACACAAGCCATCCTAGGAACATGAAAAAAGTGTTAAAGTCATGTTTTCAACAGTTCTCATCTTTTTTGATCAGAGCCATGTCAGGAAACACAAATCTGACAGGAACATGAGTTTTGCAAAGAAAGCTTTATTCTGACACACAAGCCATCCTAGGAACATGAAAAAGGTGTTAAACTCATGTTTTCAACAGTTTCATCATTTTTGATCAGAGCCATGTCAGGAAACACAAAACTGACAGGAACATGAGTTTTACAATGAAAGCTGTTTTCTGACACACAAGCCATCCTAGGAACATGAAAAAAGAGTGTTAAAGTCATGTTTTCAACAGTTCTCATCTTTTTGATCAGGCCATGTCAGGAAACACAAAACTGACAGGAACATGAGTTTTGCAAAGAAAGCTTTATTCTGACACACAAGCCATCCTAGGAACATGAAAAAAGTGTTAAACTCATGTTTTCAACAGTTCTTTTTTTTTTGATCAGGCCATTTCAGGAAACACAAATCTGACAGGAACATGAGTTTTGCAAAGAAAGCTTTTTTCTGACACACAAGCCATCCTAGGAACATGAAAAAAGTGTTAAACTCATGTTTTCAACAGTTCTCATCTTTTTGATCAGAGCCATGTCAGGAAACACAAATCTGACAGGAACATGAGTTTTGCAAAGAAAGCTTTTTCTGACACACAAGCCATCCTAGGAACATGAAAAAAGTGTTAAACTCATGTTTTCAACAGTTCTCATCTTTTTTGATCAGAGCCATGTCAGGAAACACAAATCTGACAGGAACATGAGTTTTACAAAGAAAGCTTTTTCTGACACACAAGCCATCCTAGGAACATGAAAAAGAGTGTTAAACTCATGTTTTCAACAGTTCTCATCTTTTTGGATCAGAGCCATGTCAGGAAACACAAATCTGACAGGAACATGAGTTTTGCAAAGAAAGCTTTTTCTGACACACAAGCCATCCTAGGAACATGAAAAAGGTGTTAAACTCATGTTTTCAACAGTTCTCATCTTTTTGATCAGAGCCATGTCAGGAAACACAAATCTGACAGGAACATGAGTTTTACAAAGAAAGCTTTATTCTGACACACAAGCCATCCTAGGAACATGAAAAAAGGTGTTAAACTCATGTTTTCAACAGTTCTCATCTTTTTTGATCAGAGCCATGTCAGGAAACACAAATCTGACAGGAACATGAGTTTTGCAAAGAAAGCTTTATTCTGACACACAAGCCATCCTAGGAACATGAAAAAAGTGTTAAACTCATGTTTTCAACAGTTCTCATCTTTTTGGATCAGAGCCATGTCAGGAAACACAAATCTGACAGGAACATGAGTTTTGCAAAGGGAGCTTTATTCTGACACACAAGCCATCCTAGGAACATGAAAAAAGAGTGTTAAAGTCATGTTTTCAACAGCTCTCATAATTTTTGATCAGGGCCATGTCAGGAGACACAAAACTGACAGGAACATGAGTTTTGCAAAGGGAGCTTTATTCTGACAAACAAGCCATCCTAGGAACATGAAAAAAGTGTTAAACTCATATTTTCAACAGTTCTCATCTTTTTGGATCAGAGACATGTCAGGAAACACAAAACTGACAGGATCATAAGTTTTACAATGAAAGCTGTTTTCTGACACACAAGCCATCCTAGGAACATGAAAAAAGTGTTAAACTCATATTTTCAACAGTTCTCATCTTTTTTGATCAAAGCCATGTCAGGAAACACAAATCTGACAGGAACATGAGTTTTGCAAAGGGAGCTTTATTCTGACAAACAAGCCATCCTAGGAACATGAAAAAAGTGTTAAACTCATATTTTCAACAGTTCTCATCTTTTTTGATCAGGCCATGTCAGGAAACACAAAACTGACAGGAACATGAGTTTTACAATGAAAGCTTTTTCTGACACACAAGCCATCCTAGGAACATGAAAAAAGAGTGTTAAAGTCATGTTTTCAACAGTTCTCATCATTTTTGATCAGGGCCATGTCAGGAAACACAAAACTGACAGGAACATGAGTTTTGCAAAGAAAGCTTTATTCTGACACATAAGCCATCCTAGGAACATGAAAAAAGTGTTAAACTCATGTCTTTAACAGTTCTCAGCATTTTTGACCAGTGCCATTTCAGGAAACACAAATCTGACAGGAACATGAGTTTTGCAAAGAAAGCTGTTTTCTGACACACAAGCCATCCTAGGAACATGAAAAAAGTGTTAAACTCATATTTTCAACAGTTCTCATCTTTTTTGATCAGAGCCATGTCAGGAAACACTAATCTGACAGGAACATGAGTTTTACAATGAAAGCTGTTTTCTGACACACAAGCCATCCTAGGAACATGAAAAAAGAGTGTTAAAGTCATGTTTTCACCAGTTCTCATATTATTTTATCAGGGCCATGTCAGGAAACACAAAACTGACAGGAACATGAGTTTTGCAAAGAAAGCTTTATTCTGAAACACAAGCCATCCTAGGAACATGAAAAAAGTGTTAAAGTTATGTTTTCAACAGTCCTTTTGTTTTTGGATCAGAGACATGTCAGGAAACAGAAATCTGAGAGGAACATGAGTTTTACAATGAAAGCTTTTTTCTGACACACAAGCCATCCTAGGAACATGAAAAAAGAGTGTTAAACTCATATTTTCAACAGTTCTCATCTTTTTGGATCAGAGCCATATCAGGAAACACAAATCTGACAGGAACATGAGTTTTGCAAAGAAAGCTGTTTTCTGACACACAAGCCATCCTAGGAACATGAAAAAGGTGTTAAACTCATGTTTTCAACAGTTCTCATCTTTTTGGATCAGAGACATGTCAGGAAACACAAATCTGACAGGAACATGAGTTTTACAATGAAAGCTTTTTTCTGACACACAAGCCATCCTAGGAACATGAAAAAAGAGTGTTAAAGTCATGTTTTCACCAGTTCTCATATTATTTTATCAGGGCCATGTCAGGAAACACAAAACTGACAGGAACATGAGTTTTGCAAAGAAAGCTTTATTCTGAAACACAAGCCATCCTAGGAACATGAAAAAAGTGTTAAAGTTATGTTTTCAACAGTTCTTCTTTTTTGATCAGGGCCATTCAGGAAACACAAATCTGACAGGAACATGAGTTTTGCAAAGAAAGCTGTTTTCTGACACACAAGCCATCCTAGGAACATGAAAAAAGTGTTAAACTCATGTTTTCAACAGTTCTCATCTTTTTGGATCAGAGCCATGTCAGGAAACACAAATCTGACAGGAACATGAGTTTTACAATGAAAGCTTTTTCTGACACACAAGCCATCCTAGGAACATGAAAAAAGTGTTAAAGTCATGTTTTCAACAGTTCTCATCTTTTTTGATCAGAGCCATGTCAGGAAACACAAATCTGACAGGAACATGAGTTTTGCAAAGAAAGCTTTATTCTGACACACAAGCCATCCTAGGAACATGAAAAAGGTGTTAAACTCATGTTTTCAACAGTTTTCATCTTTTTGATCAGAGCCATGTCAGGAAACACAAACTGACAGGAACATGAGTTTTACAATGAAAGCTGTTTTCTGACACACAAGCCATCCTAGGAACATGAAAAAAGAGTGTTAAAGTCATGTTTTCAACAGTTCTCATCTTTTTGATCAGGGCCATGTCAGGAAACACAAACTGACAGGAACATGAGTTTTGCAAAGAAAGCTTTATTCTGACACACAAGCCATCCTAGGAACATGAAAAAAGTGTTAAACTCATGTTTTCAACAGTTCTCTTATTTTTTGACCAGGGCCATTTCAGGAAACACAAATCTGACAGGAACATGAGTTTTGCAAAGAAAGCTTTTTTCTGACACACAAGCCATCCTAGGAACATGAAAAAAGTGTTAAACTCATATTTTCAACAGTTCTCATCTTTTTTGATCAGAGCCATGTCAGGAAACACAAATCTGACAGGAACATGAGTTTTGCAAAGGGAGCTTTATTCTGACACACAAGCCATCCTAGGAACATGAAAAAAGTGTTAAACTCATATTTTCAACAGTTCTCATCTTTTTTGATCAAAGCCATGTCAGGAAACACAAATCTGACAGGAACATGAGTTTTACAAAGGAAGCTGTTTTCTGACACACAAGCCATCCTAGGAACATGAAAAAAGAGTGTTAAACTCATATTTTCAACAGTTCTCATCTTTTTGGATCAGAGCCATGTCAGGAAACACAAATCTGACAGGAACATGAGTTTTGCAAAGAAAGCTCTTTTCTGACACACAAGCCATCCTAGGAACATGAAAAAGGTGTTTAACTCATGTTTTCAACAGTTCTCATCTTTTTGGATCAGAGACATGTCAGGAAACACAAATCTGACAGGAACATGAGTTTTACAATGAAAGCTTTATTCTGACACACAAGCCATCCTAGGAACATGAAAAAAGAGTGTTAAACTCATATTTTCAACAGTTCTCATCTTTTTTGACCAGGGCCATTTCAGGAAACACAAATCTGACAGGAACATGAGTTTTGCAAAGAAAGCTTTTTTCTGACACACAAGCCATCCTATCAACATGAAAAAAGTGTTAAACTCATTTTTTCAACAGTTCTCATCTTTTTGATCAGAGCCATGTCAGGAAACACAAATCTGACAGGAACATGAGTTTTGCAAAGAAAGCTTTATTCTGACACACAAGCCATCCTAGGAACATGAAAAAAGTGTTAAACTCATGTTTTCAACAGTTCTCATCATTTTTGATCAGGGCCATGTCAGGAAACACAAAACTGACAGGAACATGAGTTTTGCAAAGAAAGCTTTATTCTGACACACAAGCCATCCTAGGAACATGAAAAAAGTGTTAAACTCATGTTTTCAACAGTTCTCATCTTTTTGGATCAGAGCCATGTCAGGAAACACAAATCTGACAGGAACATGAGTTTTACAATGAAAGCTTTTTCTGACACACAAGCCATCCTAGGAACATGAAAAAAGTGTTAAAGTCATGTTTTCAACAGTTCTCATCTTTTTGATCAGAGCCATGTCAGGAAACACAAATCTGACAGGAACATGAGTTTTGCAAAGAAAGCTTTATTCTGACACACAAGCCATCCTAGGAACATGAAAAAGGTGTTAAACTCATGTTTTCAACAGTTCTCATCATTTTTGATCAGAGCCATGTCAGGAAACACAAAACTGACAGGAACATGAGTTTTACAATGAAAGCTGTTTTCTGACACACAAGCCATCCTAGGAACATGAAAAAGAGTGTTAAAGTCATGTTTTCAACAGTTCTCATCTTTTTGATCAGGGCCATGTCAGGAAACACAAATCTGACAGGAACATGAGTTTTGCAAAGAAAGCTTTATTCTGACACACAAGCCATCCTAGGAACATGAAAAAAGTGTTAAACTCATGTTTTCAACAGTTCTCATTTTTTTGATCAGGGCCATTCAGGAAACACAAATCTGACAGGAACATGAGTTTTGCAAAGAAAGCTTTTTCTGACACACAAGCCATCCTAGGAACATGAAAAAAGTGTTAAACTCATGTTTTCAACAGTTCTCATCTTTTTGATCAGAGCCATGTCAGGAAACACAAATCTGACAGGAACATGAGTTTTGCAAAGAAAGCTTTATTCTGACACACAAGCCATCCTAGGAACATGAAAAAAGTGTTAAACTCATGTTTTCAACAGTTCTCATCTTTTTGATCAGAGCCATGTCAGGAAACACAAATCTGACAGGAACATGAGTTTTGCAAAGAAAGCTTTATTCTGACACACAAGCCATCCTAGGAACATGAAAAAAGTGTTAAACTCATGTTTTCAACAGTTCTCATCTTTTTTGATCAGGCCATGTCAGGAAACACAAAACTGACAGGAACATGAGCTTTGCAAAGAAAGCTGTTTTCTTACACACAAGCCATCCTAGGAACATGAAAAAAGAGTGTTAAACTCATATTTTCAACAGTTCTCATCTTTTTGGATCAGAGCCATGTCAGGAAACACAAATCTGACAGGAACATGAGTTTTGCAAAGAAAGCTGTTTTCTGACACACAAGCCATCCTAGGAACATGAAAAAGGTGTTAAACTCATGTTTTCAACAGTTCTCATCTTTTTGAACAGAGACATGTCAGGACACACAAATCTGACAGGAACATGAGTTTTGCAAAGGGAGCTTTATTCTGACACACAAGCCATCCTAGAAACATGAGAAAGGTGTTAAAATCATATTTTCAACAGTTCTCATCTTTTTGGATCAGAGACATGTCAGGAAACAGAAATCTGAGAGGAACATGAGTTTTACAATGAAAGCTTTATTCTGACACACAAGCCATCCTAGGAACATGAAAAAGAGTGTTAAACTCATGTTTTCAACAGTTCTCATCTTTTGGATCAGAGCCATGTCAGGAAACACAAATCTGACAGGAACATGAGTTTTGCAAAGAAAGCTGTTTTCTGACACACAAGCCATCCTAGGAACATGAAAAAGGTGTTAAACTCATGTTTTCAACAGTTCTCATCTTTTTGGATCAGAGCCATGTCAGGAAACACAAATCTGACAGGAACATGAGTTTTACAATGAAAGCTTTATTCTGACACACAAGCCATCCTAGGAACATGAAAAAGGTGTTAAACTCATGTTTCAACAGTTCTCATCATTTTTGATCAGAGCCATGTCAGGAAACACAAAACTGACAGGAACATGAGTTTTACAATGAAAGCTGTTTTCTGACACACAAGCCATCCTAGGAACATGAAAAAAGTGTTAAAGTCATGTTTTCAACAGTTCTCATCTTTTTGATCAGGGCCATGTCAGGAAACACAATCTGACAGGAACATGAGTTTTGCAAAGAAAGCTTTATTCTGACACACAAGCCATCCTAGGAACATGAAAAAAGTGTTAAAGTCATGTTTTCAACAGTTCTCATATTTTTTGATCAGGGCCATTCAGGAAACACAAATCTGACAGGAACATGAGTTTTGCAAAGAAAGCTTTTTCTGACACACAAGCCATCCTAGGAACATGAAAAAAGTGTTAAACTCATGTTTTCAACAGTTCTCATCTTTTTGGATCAGAGCCATGTCAGGAAACACAAATCTGACAGGAACATGAGTTTTGCAAAGAAAGCTTTATTCTGACACACAAGCCATCCTAGGAACATGAAAAAGGTGTTAAACTCATGTTTTCAACAGTTCTCATCTTTTTGGATCAGAGACATGTCAGGAAACACAAATCTGACAGGAACATGAGTTTTACAATGAAAGCTTTATTCTGACACACAAGCCATCCTAGGAACATGAAAAAAGAGTGTTAAACTCATTTTTCAACAGTTCTCATCTTTTTGGATCAGAGCCATGTCAGGAAACACAAATCTGACAGGAACATGAGTTTTGCAAAGAAAGCTTTTTCTGACACACAAGCCATCCTAGGAACATGAAAAAAGTGTTAAAATCATATTTTCAACAGTTCTCATCTTTTTGGATCAGAGACATGTCAGGAAACAGAAATCTGAGAGGAACATGAGTTTTACAATGAAAGCTTTTTTCTGACACAGAAGCCATCCTAGGAACATGAAAAAAGAGTGTTAAACTCATATTTTCAACAGTTCTCATCTTTTTGAATCAGAGCCATATCAGGAAACACAAATCTGACAGGAACATGAGTTTTGCAAAGAAAGCTGTTTTCTGACACACAAGCCATCCTGGGAATATGAAGAAAGTGTTAAACTCATGTCTTTAACAGTTCTCAGCATTTTTGACCAGGGCCATTTCAGGAAACACAAAACTGACAGGAACATGAGTTTTGCAAAGAAAGCTTTATTCTGACACACAAGCCATCCTAGGAACATGAAAAAAGTGTTAAAGTCATGTTTTCAACAGTTCTCATCTTTTTGATCAGGGCCATGTCAGGAAACACAAATCTGACAGGAACATGAGTTTTGCAAAGAAAGCTTTTTCTGACACACAAGCCATCCTAGGAACATGAAAAAGTGTTAAACTCATGTTTTCAACAGTTCTCATCTTTTTGATCAGAGCCATGTCAGGAAACACAAACTGACAGGAACATGAGTTTTACAAAGAAAGCTTTATTCTGACACACAAGCCATCCTAGGAACATGAAAAAAGAGTGTTAAACTCATGTTTTCAACAGTTCTCATCTTTTTGATCAGAGCCATGTCAGGAAACACAAATCTGACAGGAACATGAGTTTTACAATGAAAGCTGTTTTCTGACACACAAGCCATCCTAGGAACATGAAAAAAGTGTTAAACTCATGTTTTCAACAGTTCTCATCTTTTTGATCAGAGCCATGTCAGGAAACACAAAACTGACAGGAACATGAGTTTTGCAAAGAAAGCTTTTTCTGACACACAAGCCATCCTAGGAACATGAAAAAAGTGTTAAACTCATGTTTTCAACAGTTCTCATCTTTTTGATCAGAGCCATGTCAGGAAACACAAATCTGACAGGAACATGAGTTTTGCAAAGAAAGCTTTATTCTGACACACAAGCCATCCTAGGAACATGAAAAAAGTGTTAAACTCATGTTTTCAACAGTTCTCATCTTTTTGATCAGAGCCATGTCAGGAAACACAAATCTGACAGGAACATGAGTTTTGCAAAGAAAGCTTTTTCTGACACACAAGCCATCCTAGGAACATGAAAAAGAGTGTTAAACTCATGTTTTCAACAGTTCTCATCTTTTTGATCAGGCCATGTCAGGAAACACAAAACTGACAGGAACATGAGTTTTACAATGAAAGCTTTATTCTGACACACAAGCCATCCTAGGAACATGAAAAAAGAGTGTTAAACTCATGTTTTCAACAGTTCTCATCTTTTTGATCAGAGCCATGTCAGGAAACACAAATCTGACAGGAACATGAGTTTTGCAAAGAAAGCTTTATTCTGACACACAAGCCATCCTAGGAACATGAAAAAGGTGTTAAACTCATGTTTTCAACAGTTCTCATCATTTTTGATCAGGGCCATGTCAGGAAACACAAAACTGACAGGAACATGAGTTTTGCAAAGAAAGCTTTATTCTGACACACAAGCCATCCTAGGAACATGAAAAAAGAGTGTTAAACTCATGTTTTCAACAGTTCTCATCTTTTTGATCAGAGCCATGTCAGGAAACACAAATCTGACAGGAACATGAGTTTTACAATGAAAGCTGTTTTCTGACACACAAGCCATCCTAGGAACATGAAAAAAGAGTGTTAAACTCATGTTTTCAACAGTTCTCATCTTTTGATCAGGGCCATGTCAGGAAACACAAATCTGACAGGAACATGAGTTTTGCAAAGAAAGCTTTATTCTGACACACAAGCCATCCTAGGAACATGAAAAAAGTGTTAAACTCATGTTTTCAACAGTTCTCATCTTTTTGATCAGAGCCATGTCAGGAAACACAAATCTGACAGGAACATGAGTTTTACAAAGAAAGCTGTTTTCTGACACACAAGCCATCCTAGGAACATGAAAAAAGAGTGTTAAAGTCATGTTTTCAACAGTTCTCATCTTTTTTATCAGGGCCATGTCAGGAAACACAAAACTGACAGGAACATGAGTTTTGCAAAGAAAGCTTTATTCTGACACACAAGCCATCCTAGGAACATGAAAAAAGAGTGTTAAACTCATGTTTTCAACAGTTCTCATATTTTTGATCAGAGCCATGTCAGGAAACACAAATCTGACAGGAACATGAGTTTTGCAAAGAAAGCTTTATTCTGACACACAAGCCATCCTAGGAACATGAAAAAAGTGTTAAACTCATGTTTTCAACAGTTCTCATCTTTTTGATCAGAGCCATGTCAGGAAACACAAAACTGACAGGAACATGAGTTTTGCAAAGAAAGCTTTATTCTGACACACAAGCCATCCTAGGAACATGAAAAAAGTGTTAAACTCATGTTTTCAACAGTTCTCATCTTTTTGATCAGAGCCATGTCAGGAAACACAAATCTGACAGGAACATGAGTTTTGCAAAGAAAGCTGTTTTCTGACACACAAGCCATCCTAGGAACATGAAAAAGGTGTTAAACTCATGTTTTCAACAGTTCTCATCTTTTTGATCAGAGCCATGTCAGGAAACACAAATCTGACAGGAACATGAGTTTTGCAAAGAAAGCTTTATTCTGACACACAAGCCATCCTAGGAACATGAAAAAAAGTGTTAAAGTCATGTTTTCAACAGTTCTCATTTTTTGATCAGGGCCATGTCAGGAAACACAAAACTGACAGGAACATGAGTTTTGCAAAGAAAGCTTTATTCTGACACACAAGCCATCCTAGGAACATGAAAAAGGTGTTAAACTCATGTTTTCAACAGTTTCATCTTTTTGATCAGGGCCATTTCAGGAAACACAAAACTGACAGGAACATGAGTTTTGCAAAGAAAGCTTTATTCTGACACACAAGCCATCCTAGGAACATGAAAAAAGTGTTAAACTCATGTTTTCAACAGTTCTCATCTTTTTTGATCAGAGCCATGTGAGGAAACACAAATGTGACAGGAACATGAGTTTTGCAAAGAAAGCTTTATTCTGACACACAAGCCATCCTAGGAACATGAAAAAAGAGTGTTAAAGTCATGTTTTCAACAGTTCTCATCTTTTTTGATCAGAGCCATGTCAGGAAACACAAAATCTGACAGGAACATGAGTTTTGCAAAGAAAGCTTTATTCTGACACACAAGCCATCCTAGGAACATGAAAAAGGTGTTAAACTCATGTTTTCAACAGTTCTCATCTTTTTGGATCAGAGACATGTCAGGAAACACAAATCTGACAGGAACATGAGTTTTGCAAAGAAAGCTTTTTCTGACACACAAGCCATCCTAGGAACATGAAAAAAGTGTTAAAGTCATGTTTTCAACAGTTCTCATCTTTTTGATCAGGGCCATGTCAGGAAACACAAACTGACAGGAACATGAGTTTTGCAAAGAAAGCTTTATTCTGAAACACAAGCCATCCTAGGAACATGAAAAAAGAGTGTTAAAGTCATGTTTTCAACAGTTCTCATCTTTTTGGATCAGAGACATGTCAGGAAACACAAAACTGACAGGATCATAAGTTTTACAATGAAAGCTGTTTTCTGACACACAAGACATCCTAGGAACATGAAAAAAGAGTGTTAAAGTCATGTTTTCAACAGTTCTCATATTTTTTATTCAGGGCCATGTCAGGAAACACAAATCTGACAGGAACATGAGTTTTGCAAAGAAAGCTTTATTCTGACACACAAGCCATCCTAGGAACATGAAAAAAGTGTTAAACTCATGTTTTCAACAGTTCTCATCTTTTTGATCAGAGCCATGTCAGGAAACACAAATCTGACAGGAACATGAGTTTTACAAAGAAAGCTGTTTTCTGACACACAAGCCATCCTAGGAACATGAAAAAGGTGTTAAACTCATGTTTTCAACAGTTCTCATCTTTTTGGATCAGAGCCATGTCAGGAAACACAAATCTGACAGGAACATGAGTTTTGCAAAGAAAGCTTTTTCTGACACACAAGCCATCCTAGGAACATGAAAAAAGTGTTAAACTCATGTTTTCAACAGTTCTCATCTTTTTTGATCAGAGCCATGTCAGGAAACACAAATCTGACAGGAACATGAGTTTTGCAAAGAAAGCTTTATTCTGACACACAAGCCATCCTAGGAACATGAAAAAAGTGTTAAACTCATGTTTCAACAGTTCTCATCTTTTTTGATCAGAGCCATGTCAGGAAACACAAATCTGACAGGAACATGAGTTTTACAAAGAAAGCTGTTTTCTGACACACAAGCCATCCTAGGAACATGAAAAAGAGTGTTAAACTCATGTTTTCAACAGTTCTCATCTTTTTATCAGAGCCATGTCAGAAACACAAATCTGACAGGAACATGAGTTTTACAAAGAAAGCTTTTTCTGACACACAAGCCATCCTAGGAACATGAAAAAAGAGTGTTAAACTCATGTTTTCAACAGTTCTCATCTTTTTGGATCAGAGCCATGTCAGGAAACACAAATCTGACAGGAACATGAGTTTTGCAAAGAAAGCTTTATTCTGACACACAAGCCATCCTAGGAACATGAAAAAGGTGTTAAACTCATGTTTTCAACAGTTCTCATCTTTTTGATCAGAGCCATGTCAGGAAACACAAATCTGACAGGAACATGAGTTTTGCAAATGAAAGCTTTATTCTGACACACAAGCCATCCTAGGAACATGAAAAAGAGTGTTAAACTCATGTTTCAACAGTTCTCATCTTTTTGATCAGAGCCATGTCAGGAAACACAAATCTGACAGGAACATGAGTTTTACAATGAAAGCTTTTTCTGACACACAAGCCATCCTAGGAACATGAAAAAGTGTTAAACTCATGTTTTCAACAGTTCTCATCTTTTTGGATCAGAGCCATGTCAGGAAACACAAAATCTGACAGGAACATGAGTTTTGCAAAGAAAGCTTTATTCTGACACACAAGCCATCCTAGGAACATGAAAAAAGTGTTAAACTCATGTTTTCAACAGTTCTCATCTTTTTGGATCAGAGCCATGTCAGGAAACACAAATCTGACAGGAACATGAGTTTTACAAAGAAAGCTTTATTCTGACACACAAGCCATCCTAGGAACATGAAAAAAAGTGTTAAACTCATGTTTTCAACAGTTCTCATCTTTTTGATCAGGGCCATGTCAGGAAACACAAAACTGACAGGAACATGAGTTTTGCAAAGAAAGCTTATTCTGACACACAAGCCATCCTAGGAACATGAAAAAAGTGTTAAACTCATGTTTTCAACAGTTCTTTTTTTTTGATCAGGGCCATGTCAGGAAACACAAATCTGACAGGAACATGAGTTTTGCAAAGAAAGCTGTTTTCTGACACACAAGCCATCCTAGGAACATGAAAAAAGTGTTAAACTCATGTTTTCAACAGTTCTCATCTTTTTTGATCAAAGCCATGTCAGGAAACACAAATCTGACAGGAACATGAGTTTTGCAAAGAAAGCTTTTTTCTGACACACAAGCCATCCTATCAACATGAAAAAAGTGTTAAACTCATTTTTTCAACAGTTCTCATCTTTTTGGATCAGAGCCATGTCAGGAAACACAAATCTGACAGGAACATGAGTTTTGCAAAGGGAGCTTTATTCTGACACACAAGCCATCCTAGGAACATGAGAAAGGTGTTAAAATCATATTTTCAACAGTTCTCATCTTTTTGGATCAGAGCCATGTCAGGAAACAGAAATCTGAGAGGAACATGAGTTTTACAATGAAAGCTTTATTCTGACACACAAGCCATCCTAGGAACATGAAAAAAGAGTGTTAAACTCATATTTTCAACAGTTCTCATCTTTTTGGATCAGAGCCATGTCAGGAAACACAAATCTGACAGGAACATGAGTTTTGCAAAGAAAGCTGTTTTCTGACACACAAGCCATCCTAGGAACATGAAAAAGGTGTTAAACTCATGTTTTCAACAGTTCTCATCTTTTTGGATCAGAGACATGTCAGGAAACACAAATCTGACAGGAACATGAGTTTTGCAAAGAAAGCTTTATTCTGACACCAAAGCCATCCTAGGAACATGAAAAAAGTGTTAAACTTATGTTTTCAACAGTTCTCATCGTTTTAGATCAGAGCCATTTCAGGAAACACAAATCTGACAGGAACATGAGTTTTACAATGAAAGCTGTTTTCTGACACACAAGCCATCCTAGGAACATGAAAAAAGAGTGTTAAAGTCATGTTTTCAACAGTTCTCATAATTTTTGATCAGGGCCATGTCAGGAGACTCAATCTGACAGGAACATGAGTTTTGCAAAGAAAGCTTTATTCTGACACACAAGCCATCCTAGGAACATGAAAAAAGTGTTAAAGTCATGTTTTCAACAGTTCTCTTTTTTTTTGACCAGGGCCATTTCAGGAAACACAAAACTGACAGGAACATGAGTTTTGCAAAGAAAGCTTTATTCTGACACACAAGCCATCCTAGGAACATGAAAAAAGTGTTAAACTCATTATTTCAACAGTTCTCATCTTTTTTGATCAAAGCCATGTCAGGAAACACAAATCTGACAGGAACATGAGTTTTGCAAAGAAAGCTTTATTCTGACACACAAGCCATCCTAGGAACATGAAAAAAGAGTGTTAAAGTCATGTTTTCAACAGTTCTCATCTTTTTGGATCAGAGACATGTCAGGAAACAGAAATCTGAGAGGAACATGAGTTTTACAATGAAAGCTTTATTCTGACACACAAGCCATCCTAGGAACATGAAAAAAGAGTGTTAAACTCATATTTTCAACAGTTCTCATCTTTTTGGATCAGAGCCATGTCAGGAAACACAAATCTGACAGGAACATGAGTTTTGCAAAGAAAGCTGTTTTCTGACACACAAGCCATCCTAGGAACATGAAAAAGGTGTTAAACTCATGTTTTCAACAGTTCTCATCTTTTTGGATCAGAGACATGTCAGGAAACACAAATCTGACAGGAACATGAGTTTTACAATGAAAGCTTTTTTCTGACACACAAGCCATCCTAGGAACATGAAAAAAGAGTGTTAAACTCATATTTTCAACAGTTCTCATCTTTTTTGATCAGAGCCATGTCAGGAAACACTAATCTGACAGGAACATGAGTTTTACAATGAAAGCTGTTTTCTGACACACAAGCCATCCTAGGAACATGAAAAAAGAGTGTTAAAGTCATGTTTTCAACAGTTCTCATATTTTTTGATCAGGGCCATGTCAGGAAACACAAAACTGACAGGAACATGAGTTTTGCAAAGAAAGCTTTATTCTGAAACACAAGCCATCCTAGGAACATGAAAAAAGTGTTAAAGTTATGTTTTCAACAGTTCTTTTGTTTTTTGACCAGGGCCATTTCAGGAAACACAAATCTGACAGGAACATGAGTTTTGCAAAGAAAGCTGTTTTCTGACACACAAGCCATCCTAGGAACATGAAAAAAGTGTTAAACTCATGTTTTCAACAGTTCTTCATTTTTGATCAGGGCCATGTCAGGAAACACAAATCTGACAGGAACATGAGTTTTGCAAAGAAAGCTTTATTCTGACACACAAGCCATCCTAGGAACATGAAAAAGAGTGTTAAACTCATGTTTTCAACAGTTCTCATCTTTTGATCAGAGCCATGTCAGGAAACACAAATCTGACAGGAACATGAGTTTTACAATGAAAGCTTTTTCTGACACACAAGCCATCCTAGGAACATGAAAAAAGTGTTAAACTCATGTTTTCAACAGTTCTCATCTTTTTGGATCAGAGCCATGTCAGGAAACACAAATCTGACAGGAACATGAGTTTTGCAAAGAAAGCTGTTTTCTGACACACAAGCCATCCTAGGAACATGAAAAAAGTGTTAAACTCATGTTTTCAACAGTTCTCATCTTTTTTGATCAGAGCCATGTCAGGAAACACAAATCTGACAGGAACATGAGTTTTGCAAAGAAAGCTTTATTCTGACACACAAGCCATCCTAGGAACATGAAAAAAGTGTGTTAAACTCATGTTTTCAACAGTTCTCATCTTTTTGATCAGAGCCATGTCAGGAAACACAAATCTGACAGGAACATGAGTTTTACAAAGAAAGCTTTTTCTGACACACACAAGCCATCCTAGGAACATGAAAAAAGAGTGTTAAAGTCATGTTTTCAACAGTTCTCATATTATTTTATCAGGGCCATGTCAGAAGACACAAAACTGACAGGAACGTGAGTTTTACAATGAAAGCTTTATTCTGACAAACAAGCCATCCTAGGAACATGAAAAAAGAGTTTTAAACTCATGTTTTAAACAGTTCTCATCTTTTTGGATCAGAGCCATGTCAGGAAACACAAAACTGAAAGGAACATGAGTTTTGCAAAGAAAGCTTTATTCTGACACACAAGCCATCCTAGGAACATGAAAAAGGTGTTAAACTCATGTTTCAACAGTTCTCATCTTTTTGATCAGGGCCATGTCAGGAAACACAAACTGACAGGAACATGAGTTTTGCAAAGAAAGCTTTATTCTGACACACAAGCCATCCTAGGAACATGAAAAAAGAGTGTTAAAGTCATGTTTTCAACAGTTCTCATCTTTTTTGATCAGAGACATGTCAGGAAACAGAAATCTGACAGGAACATGAGTTTTACAATGAAAGCTTCATTCTGACACACAAGCCATCCTAGGAACATGAAAAAAGTGTTAAACTTATGTTTTCAACAGTTCTCATCCTTTTGGATCAGAGCCAAATCTGGAAACACAAATCTGACAGGAACATGAGTTGTACAATGAAAGCTGTTTTCTGACACACAAGCCATCCTAGGAACATGAAAAAAGTGTTAAACTCATGTTTTCAACAGTTCTCATCTTTTTGATCAGAGCCATGTCAGGAAACACAAATCTGACAGGAACATGAGTTTTACAATGAAAGCTTTATTCTGACACACAAGCCATCCTAGGAATATGAAAAAAGTGTTAAACTCATGTTTTCAACAGTTCTCATCATTTTTGATCAGGCCATTTCAGGAAACACAAAACTGACAGGAACATGAGTTTTGCAAAGAAAGCTTTATTCTGAAACACAAGCCATCCTAGGAACATGAAAAAAGTGTTAAAGTCATGTTTTCAACAGTTCTTTTTTTTTGATCAGGGCCATGTTCAGGAAACACAAATCTGACAGGAACATGAGTTTTGCAAAGAAAGCTGTTTTCTGACACACAAGCCATCCTATGAACATGAAAAAAGTGTTAAACTCATATTTTCAACAGTTCTCATCTTTTTGATCAGAGCCATGTCAGGAAACACAAATCTGACAGGAACATGAGTTTTGCAAAGAAAGCTTTATTCTGACACACAAGCCATCCTAGGAACATGAAAAAAGTGTTAAACTCATGTTTTCAACAGTTCTCATCTTTTTTGATCAGAGCCATGTCAGGAAACACAAATCTGACAGGAACATGAGTTTTGCAAAGAAAGCTTTATTCTGACACACAAGCCATCCTAGGAACATGAAAAAAGTGTTAAACTCATGTTTTCAACAGTTCTCATCTTTTTGGATCAGAGACATGTCAGGAAACACAAATCTGACAGGAACATGAGTTTTACAATGAAAGCTTTATTCTGACACACAAGCCATCCTAGGAACATGAAAAAAGAGTGTTAAACTCATAGTTTCAACAGTTCTCATCTTTTTGGATCAGAGCCATGTCAGGAAACACAAATCTGACAGGAACATGAGTTTTGCAAAGAAAGCTTTTTCTGACACACAAGCCATCCTAGGAACATGAAAAAGGTGTTAAACTCATGTTTTCAACAGTTCTCATCTTTTTGATCAGAGCCATGTCAGGAAACACAATCTGACAGGAACATGAGTTTTACAATGAAAGCTTTATTCTGACACACAAGCCATCCTAGGAACATGAAAAAAGTGTTAAACTCATGTTTTCAACAGTTTCATCATTTTTGATCAGAGCCATGTCAGGAAACACAAAACTGACAGGAACATGAGTTTTACAATGAAAGCTGTTTTCTGACACACAAGCCATCCTAGGAACATGAAAAAAGAGTGTTAAAGTCATGTTTTCAACAGTTCTCATCTTTTTGATCAGGGCCATGTCAGGAAACACAAACTGACAGGAACATGAGTTTTGCAAAGAAAGCTTTATTCTGACACACAAGCCATCCTAGGAACATGAAAAAAGTGTTAAGTCATGTTTTCAACAGTTCTCATTTTTTTGATCAGAGCCATTTCAGGAAACACAAATCTGACAGGAACATGAGTTTTGCAAAGAAAGCTTTTTTCTGACACACAAGCCATCCTAGGAACATGAAAAAAGTGTTAAACTCATATTTTCAACAGTTCTCATCTTTTTGGATCAGAGCCATGTCAGGAAACACAAATCTGACAGGAACATGAGTTTTGCAAAGAAAGCTTTATTCTGACACACAAGCCATCCTAGGAACATGAAAAAGGTGTTAAACTCATGTTTTCAACAGTTCTCATCTTTTTGGATCAGAGCCATGTCAGGAAACACAAATCTGACAGGAACATGAGTTTTACAATGAAAGCTTTATTCTGACACACAAGCCATCCTAGGAACATGAAAAAAGAGTGTTAAACTCATATTTTCAACAGTTCTCATCTTTTTGATCAGAGCCATGTCAGGAAACACAAATCTGACAGGAACATGAGTTTTGCAAAGAAAGCTGTTTTCTGACACACAAGCCATCCTAGGAACATGAAAAAAGGTGTTAAACTCATGTTTTCAACAGTTCTCATCTTTTGGATCAGAGCCATGTCAGGAAACACAAATCTGACAGGAACATGAGTTTTACAATGAAAGCTTTTTTCTGACACACAAGCCATCCTAGGAACATGAAAAAAGAGTGTTAAACTCATATTTTCAACAGTTCTCATCTTTTTTGATCAGAGCCATGTCAGGAAACACTAATCTGACAGGAACATGAGTTTTACAATGAAAGCTGTTTTCTGACACACAAGCCATCCTAGGAACATGAAAAAAGAGTGTTAAAGTCATGTTTTCAACAGTTCTCATATTATTTTATCAGGGCCATGTCAGGAAACACAAAACTGACAGGAACATGAGTTTTGCAAAGAAAGCTTTATTCTGAAACACAAGCCATCCTAGGAACATGAAAAAAGTGTTAAAGTTATGTTTTCAACAGTTCTTTTGTTTTTTGACCAGGGCCATTTCAGGAAACACAAATCTGACAGGAACATGAGTTTTGCAAAGAAAGCTGTTTTCTGACACACAAGCCATCCTAGGAACATGAAAAAGGTGTTAAACTCATGTTTCCAATAGTTTTCAGCATTTTTGACCAGGGCCATCTCAGGAAACACAAAACTGACAGGAACATGAGTTTTACAATGAAAGCTTTATTCTGACACACAAGCCATCCTAGGAACATGAAAAAAGAGTGTTAAACTCATATTTTCAACAGTTCTCATCTTTTTAGATCAGAGCCATGTCAGGAAACACTAATCTGACAGGAACATGAGTTTTACAATGAAAGCTGTTTTCTGACACACAAGCCATCCTAGGAACATGAAAAAAGTTTTAAACTCATGTTTTAAACAGTTCTCATCTTTTTGGATCAGAGCCATGTCGGGAAACACAAAACTGAAAGGAACATGAGTTTTGCAAAGAAAACTGTTTTCTGACACACAAGCCATCCTAGGAACATGAAAAAAGAGTTTTAAACTCATGTTTTAAACAGTTTTCATCTTTTTGCATCAGAGCCATGTCAAGAAACACAAAACTGAAAGGAACATGAGTTTTGCAAAGGGAGCTTTATTCTGACACACAAGCCATCCTAGGAACATGAAAAAAGTGTTAAACTCATGTTTTCAACAGTTCTCATCTTTTTTGATCAGAGCCATGTCAGGAAACACAAATCTGACAGGAACATGAGTTTTACAAAGAAGCTTTTTCTGACACACAAGCCATCCTAGGAACATGAAAAAAGTTTTAAACTCATGTTTTAAACAGTTCTCATCTTTTTGGATCAGAGCCATGTCAGGAAACACAAAACTGAAAGGAACATGAGTTTTGCAAAGAAAACTTTATTATGACACCCAAGCCATCCTGGGAACATGAAAAAAGTGTTAAACCCATGTCTTCAACAGTTCTCATCTTTTTGGATCAGAGACATGTCAGGAAACACAAATCTCACAGGAACATGAGTTTTACAATGAAAGCTTTATTCTGACACACAAGCCATCCTGGGAATATGAAAAAAGTGTTAAACTCATGTCTTTAACAGTTCTCAGCATTTTTGATCAGAGCCATTTCAGGAAACACAAATCTGACAGGAACATGAGTTTTGCAAAGAAAGCTTTATTCTGACACACAAGCCATCCTAGGAACATGAAAAAAGTGTTAAACTCATGTTTTCAACAGTTCTCATCTTTTTGGATCAGGCCATGTCAGGAAACACAAATCTGACAGGAACATGAGTTTTGCAAAGAAAGCTGTTTTCTGACACACAAGCCATCCTAGGAACATGAAAAAGTGTTAAACTCATGTTTTCAACAGTTCTCATCTTTTTTGATCAGAGCCATGTCAGGAAACACAAATCTGACAGGAACATGAGTTTTGCAAAGAAAGCTTTATTCTGACACACAAGCCATCCTAGGAACATGAAAAAAGTGTTAAACTCATGTTTTCAACAGTTCTCATCTTTTTGGATCAGAGCCATGTCAGGAAACACAAATCTGACAGGAACATGAGTTTTGCAAAGAAAGCTTTATTCTGACACACAAGCCATCCTAGGAACATGAAAAAGTGTGTTAAACTCATGTTTTCAACAGTTCTCATCTTTTTGATCAGAGCCATGTCAGGAAACACAAATCTGACAGGAACATGAGTTTTACAATGAAAGCTTTTTCTGACACACAAGCCATCCTAGGAACATGAAAAAAGAGTGTTAAACTCATATTTTCAACAGTTCTCATCTTTTGGATCAGAGCCATGTCAGGAAACACAAATCTGACAGGAACATGAGTTTTGCAAAGAAAGCTGTTTTCTGACACACAAGCCATCCTAGGAACATGAAAAAGGTGTTAAACTCATGTTTTCAACAGTTCTCATCTTTTTGGATCAGAGACATGTCAGGAAACACAAATCTGACAGGAACATGAGTTTTACAATGAAAGCTTTTTCTGACACACAAGCCATCCTAGGAACATGAAAAAGGTGTTAAACTCATGTTTTCAACAGTTCTCATCTTTTTGATCAGAGCCATTTCAGGAAACACAAAACTGACAGGAACATGAGTTTTACAATGAAAGCTGTTTTCTGACACACAAGCCATCCTAGGAACATGAAAAAAGTGTTAAAGTCATGTTTTCAACAGTTCTCATATTTTTGATCAGGGCCATGTCAGGAAACACAAACTGACAGGAACATGAGTTTTGCAAAGAAAGCTTTATTCTGACACACAAGCCATCCTAGGAACATGAAAAAAGTGTTAAAGTCATGTTTTCAACAGTTCTCATTTCTTTTTTGATCAGGCCATTTCAGGAAACACAAATCTGACAGGAACATGAGTTTTGCAAAGAAAGCTTTTTTCTGACACACAAGCCATCCTAGAACATGAAAAAAGGTGTTAAACTCATGTTTTCAACAGTTCTCATCTTTTTGGATCAGAGCCATGTCAGGAAACACAAATCTGACAGGAACATGAGTTTTGCAAAGAAGCTTTATTCTGACACACAAGCCATCCTAGGAACATGAAAAAAGTGTTAAACTCATGTTTTCAACAGTTCTCATCTTTTTGATCAGAGCCATGTCAGGAAACACAAACTGACAGGAACATGAGTTTTGCAAAGAAAGCTTTATTCTGACACACAAGCCATCCTAGGAACATGAAAAAAGTGTTAAACTCATGTTTTCAACAGTTCTCATCTTTTTGGATCAGAGCCATGTCAGGAAACACAAAATCTGACAGGAACATGAGTTTTACAATGAAAGCTTTTTCTGACACACAAGCCATCCTAGGAACATGAAAAAGGTGTTAAACTCATGTTTTCAACAGTTCTCATCTTTTTGGATCAGAGCCATGTCAGGAAACACAAATCTGACAGGAACATGAGTTTTACAAGAAAGCTTTTTCTGACACACAAGCCATCCTAGGAACATGAAAAAGAGTGTTAAACTCATTTTTCAACAGTTCTCATCTTTTTGATCAGAGCCATGTCAGGAAACACAAATCTGACAGGAACATGAGTTTTACAATGAAAGCTGTTTTCTGACACACAAGCCATCCTAGGAACATGAAAAAAGTGTTAAACTCATGTTTTCAACAGTTTTCATCTTTTGGATCAGAGCCATGTCAGGAAACACAAACTGACAGGAACATGAGTTTTGCAAAGAAAACTTTATTATGACACACAAGCCATCCTGGGAACATGAAAAAAGTGTTAAACTCATGTCTTCAACAGTTCTCATCTTTTTGGATCAGAGACATGTCAGGAAACACAAATCTCACAGGAACATGAGTTTTACAATGAAAGCTTTATTCTGACACACAAGCCATCCTAGGAACATGAAAAAAGAGTGTTAAACTCATACTTTCAACAGTTCTCATCTTTTTGGATCAGAGCCATGTCAGGAAACACAAATCTGACAGGAACATGAGTTTTGCAAAGAAAGCTTTATTCTGAAACACAAGCCATCCTAGGAACATGAAAAAAGGTGTTAAACTCATGTTTTCAACAGTTCTCATCTTTTTGATCAGAGCCATGTCAGGAAACACAAATCTGACAGGAACATGAGTTTTGCAAAGAAAGCTTTATTCTGACACACAAGCCATCCTAGGAACATGAAAAAAGTGTTAAAGTCATGTTTTCAACAGTTCTCATCTTTTTGATCAGGGCCATGTCAGGAGACACAAAATTGACAGGAACATGAGTTTTGCAAAGAAAGCTTTATTCTGACACACAAGCCATCCTAGGAACATGAAAAAGGTGTTAAACTCATGTTTTCAACAGATCTCATCTTTCTGGATTAGAGACATGTCAGGAAACACAAATCTGACAGGAAAATGAGTTTTGCAAACGGAGCTTTATTCTGACACACAAGCCATCCTAGGAACATGAAAAAAGTGTTAAAGTCATGTTTTCAACAGTTCTCATATTATTTTATCAGGGCCATGTCAGGAGACACAAAACTGACAGGAACATGAGTTTTGCAAAGAAAGCTTTATTCTGACACACAAGCCATCCTAGGAACATGAAAAAAGTGTTAAACTCATGTTTTCAACAGTTCTCATCTTTTTTGATCAGAGCCATGTCAGGAAACACTAATCTGACAGGAACATGAGTTTTGCAAAGAAAGCTTTTCTGACACACAAGCCATCCTAGGAACATGAAAAAATGTTAAAGTCATGTTTCAACAGTTCTCATCTTTTTGGGCCAATGTCAGGAAACACAAAACTGACAGGAACATGAGTTTTGCAAAAAAGCTTTATTCTGACACACAAGCCATCCTAGGAACATGAAAAAGTGTTAAACTCATGTTTTCAACAGTTCTCATCTTTTTTGATCAGAGCCATGTCAGGAAACACAAATCTGACAGGAACATGAGTTTTACAAAGAAAGCTTTTTCTGACACACAAGCCATCCTAGGAACATGAAAAAGAGTGTTAAAGTCATGTTTTCAACAGTTCTCATATTTTTTATCAGGGCCATGTCAGGAAACACAAACTGACAGGAACATGAGTTTTGCAAAGAAAGCTTTTTTCTGACACACAAGCCATCCTAGGAACATGAAAAAAGTGTTAAAGTCATGTTTTCAACATTCACAGTTCTCATCTTTTTATCAGAGCCATGTCAGGAAACACAAATCTGACAGGAACATGAGTTTTGCAAAGAAAGCTTTATTCTGACACACAAGCCATCCTAGGAACATGAAAAAAGTGTTAAACTCATGTTTTCAACAGTTCTCATCATTTTTGATCAGGGCCATTTCAGGAAACACAAAACTGACAGGAACATGAGTTTTGCAAAGAAAGCTTTATTCTGACACACAAGCCATCCTAGGAACATGAAAAAAGTGTTAAACTCATGTTTTCACAGTTCTCATCTTTTTGGATCAGAGCCATGTCAGGAAACACAAATCTGACAGGAACATGAGTTTTACAAAGAAAGCTGTTTTTCTGACACACAAGCCATCCTAGGAACATGAAAAAGTGTTAAAGACATGTTTTCAACAGTTCTCATCTTTTTTGATCAGAGCCATGTCAGGAAACACAAATCTGACAGGAACATGAGTTTTGCAAAGAAAGCTTTATTCTGACACACAAGCCATCCTAGAACACATGAAAAAGGTGTTAAACTCATGTTTTCAACAGTTCTCATCTTTTTGGATCAGAGCATGTCAGGAAACACAAATCTGACAGGAACATGAGTTTTGCAAAGAGCTTTTTTCTGACACACAAGCCATCCTAGGAACATGAAAAAAGTGTTAAAGTCATGTTTTCAACAGTTCTCATATTTTTTATCAGCCATGTCAGGAGACACAAACTGACAGGAACATGAGTTTTGCAAAGAAAGCTTTATTCTGACACACAAGCCATCCTAGGAACATGAAAAAAGTGTTAAACTCATGTTTTCAACAGTTCTCATCTTTTTGGATCAGAGCCATTCAGGAACACAAATCTGACAGGAACATGAGTTTTACAAAGAAAGCTTTTTCTGACACACAAGCCATCCTAGGAACATGAAAAAGGTGTTAAACTCATGTTTTCAACAGTTCTCATCTTTTTTGGATCAGAGACATGTCAGGAAACACAAATCTGACAGGAACATGAGTTTTACAATGAAAGCTTTATTCTGACACACAAGCCATCCTAGGGACATGAAAAGAGAGTGTTAAACTCATATTTTCAACAGTTCTCATCTTTTTAGATCAGAGCCATGTCAGGAAACACTAATCTGACAGGAACATGAGTTTTACAATGAAAGCTGTTTTCTGACACACAAGCCATCCTAGGAACATGAAAAAAGTTTTAAACTCATGTTTTAAACAGTTTTCATCTTTTTGGATCAGAGCCATGTCAGGAAACACAAAACTGAAAGGAACATGAGTTTTGCAAAGAAAACTTTATTATGACACCCAAGCCATCCTGGGAACATGAAAAAAGTGTTAAACTCATGTCTTCAACAGTTCTCATCTTTTTGGATCAGAGACATGTCAGGAAACACAAATCTCACAGGAACATGAGTTTTACAATGAAAGCTTTATTCTGACACACAAGCCATCCTAGGAACATGAAAAAAGAGTGTTAAACTCATACTTTCAACAGTTCTCATCTTTTTGGATCAGAGCCATGTCAGGAAACACAAATCTGACAGGAACATGAGTTTTGCAAAGAAAGCTTTATTCTGAACACAAGCCATCCTAGGAACATGAAAAAGTGTTAAAGTCATGTTTTCAACAGTTCTTTATTTTTGATCAGGGCCATTTCAGGAAACACAAATCTGACAGGAACATGAGTTTTGCAAAGAAAGCTGTTTTCTGACACACAAGCCATCCTAGGAACATGAAAAAGGTGTTAAACTCATGTTTTCAACAGTTCTCATCTTTTTGATCAGAGCCATGTCAGGAAACACAAATCTGACAGGAACATGAGTTTTGCAAAGAAAGCTTTATTCTGACACACAAGCCATCCTAGGAACATGAAAAAAGTGTTAAAACTCATGTTTTCAACAGTTCTCATCTTTTTGGATCAGAGCCATGTCAGGAAACACAAATCTGACAGGAACATGAGTTTTACAATGAAAGCTTTTTCTGACACACAAGCCATCCTAGGAACATGAAAAAGGTGTTAAACTCATTTTTCAACAGTTCTCATCTTTTTGGATCAGAGCCATGTCAGGAAACACAAATCTGACAGGAACATGAGTTTTGCAATGAAAGCTTTATTCTGACACACAAGCCATCCTAGGAACATGAAAAAAGAGTGTTAAACTCATGTTTTCAACAGTTCTCATCTTTTTTGATCAGAGCCATGTCAGAAAACACAATCTGACAGGAACATGAGTTTTACAATGAAGCTGTTTTCTGACACACAAGCCATCCTAGGAACATGAAAAGTGTTAAAGTCATGTTTTCAACAGTTCTCATATTTTTTGATCAGGGCCATGTCAGGAGACACAAAACTGACAGGAACATGAGTTTTGCAAAGAAAGCTTTATTCTGACACACAAGCCATCCTAGGAACATGAAAAAGGTGTTAAACTCATGTTTCAAAGTTTCAGTTCATTTTTGGATCAGAGCCATGTCAGGAAACACAAAACTGACAGGAACATGAGTTTTGCAACAGAAAGCTTTTTCTGACACACAAGCCATCCTAGGAACATGAAAAAAGAGTGTTAAACTCATGTTTTCAACAACAGTTCTCATCTTTTTTGATCAGAGCCATGTCAGGAAACACAAATCTGACAGGAACATGAGTTTTACAATGAAAGCTTTTTCTGACACACAAGCCATCCTAGGAACATGAAAAAAGTTGTAAAACTCATTTTTCAACTTTCTCATCATTTTTTGATCAGAGCCATGTCAGGAAACACAAAACTGACAGGAACATGAGTTTTGCAAGAAAGCTGTTTTCTGACACACAAGCCATCCTAGGAACATGAAAAAAGTGTTAAACTCATATTTTCAACAGTTCTCATCTTTTTTGATCAAAGCCATGTCAGGAAACACAAATCTGACAGGAACATGAGTTTTACAAAGGAAGCTGTTTTCTGACACACAAGCCATCCTAGGAACATGAAAAAAGAGTGTTAAAGTCATGTTTTCAACAGTTCTCATATTATTTTATCAGGGCCATGTCAGAAGACACAAAACTGACAGGAACGTGAGTTTTACAATGAAAGCTTTATTCTGACAAACAAGCCATCCTAGGAACATGAAAAAAGAGTTTTAAACTCATGTTTTAAACAGTTCTCATCTTTTTGGATCAGAGCCATGTCAGGAAACACAAAACTGAAAGGAACATGAGTTTTGCAAAGAAAGCTTTTTCTGACACACAACCCAGCCATCCTAGGAACATGAAAAAAGTGTTAAACTCATGTTTTCAACAGTTCTCATCTTTTTTGATCAGAGCCATGTCAGGAAACACAAATCTGACAGGAACATGAGTTTTGCAAAGAAAGCTGTTTTCTGACACACAAGCCATCCTAGGAACATGAAAAAGTGTTAAACTCATGTTTTCAACAGTTCTCATCTTTTTGGATCAGAGCCATGTCAGGAACACAAATCTGACAGGAACATGAGTTTTGCAAAGAAGCTTTATTCTGACACACAAGCCATCCTAGGAACATGAAAAAAGTGTTAAAGTCATGTTTTCAACAGTTCTCATCTTTTTTGATCAGGCCATGTCAGGAAACACAAACTGACAGGAACATGAGTTTTTGCAAAGAAAGCTTTATTCTGACACACAAGCCATCCTAGGAACATGAAAAAAGTGTTAAACTCATGTTTTCAACAGTTCTCATCTTTTTTGATCAGAGCCATGTCAGGAAACACAATCTGACAGGAACATGAGTTTTGCAATGAAAGCTGTTTTTCTGACACACAAGCCATCCTAGGAACATGAAAAAAGTGTTAAAGTCATGTTTTCAACAGTTCTCATTTTTTGATCAGGGCCATGTCAGGAAACACAAAACTGACAGGAACATGAGTTTTGCAAAGAAAGCTTTATTCTGACACACAAGCCATCCTAGGAACATGAAAAAAGAGTGTTAAACTCATGTTTTCAACAGTTCTCATCTTTTTTGATCAGGGCCATGTCAGGAAACACAAAACTGACAGGAACATGAGTTTTGCAAAGAAAGCTTTATTTCTGACACACAAGCCATCCTAGGAACATGAAAAAGGTGTTAAACTCATGTTTTCAACAGTTCTCATCATTTTTGATCAGGGCCATGTCAGGAAACACAAAACTGACAGGAACATGAGTTTTGCAATGAAAGCTTTATTCTGACACACAAGCCATCCTAGGAACATGAAAAAAGAGTGTTAAACTCATATTTTCAACAGTTCTCATCTTTTTAGATCAGAGCCATGTCAGGAAACACTAATCTGACAGGAACATGAGTTTTACAATGAAAGCTGTTTTCTGACACACAAGCCATCCTAGGAACATGAAAGAAGTTTTAAACTCATGTTCTAAACAGTTCTCATCTTTTTGGATCAGAGCCATGTCAGGAAACACAAAACTGAAAGGAACATGAGTTTTGCAAAGAAAACTTTATTATGACACCCAAGCCATCCTGGGAACATGAAAAAAGTGTTAAACTCATGTCTTCATCTTTTTGGATCAGAGACATGTCAGGAAACACAAATCTCACAGGAACATGAGTTTTGCAAAGAAAGCTTTATTCTGACACACAAGCCATCCTAGGAACATGAAAAAAGAGTGTTAAACTCATACTTTCAACAGTTCTCATCTTTTTGGATCAGAGCCATGTCAGGAAACACAAATCTGACAGGAACATGAGTTTTGCAAAGAAAGCTTTATTCTGAAACACAAGCCATCCTAGGAACATGAAAAAAGTGTTAAAGTCATGTTTTCAACAGTTCTTTTTTTTTTTGACCAGGGCCATTTCAGGAAACACAAATCTGACAGGAACATGAGTTTTGCAAAGAAAGCTGTTTTCTGACACACAAGCCATCCTATCAACATGAAAAAAGTGTTAAACTCATATTTTCAACAGTTCTCATCTTTTTTGATCAAAGCCATGTCAGGAAACACAAATCTGACAGGAACATGAGTTTTGCAAAGGGAGCTTTATTCTGACACACAAGCCATCCTAGGAACATGAAAAAGTGTTAAACTCATGTTTCCAATAGTTTTCAGCATTTTTGACCAGGGCCATTTCTGGAAACACAAAACTGACAGGAACATGAGTTTTGCAAAGAAAGCTTTATTCTGACACACAAGCCATCCTAGGAACATGAAAAAAGTGTTAAACTTATGTTTTCAACAGTTCTCATCTTTTTGGATCAGCCATGTCAGGAAACACAAATCTGACAGGAACATGAGTTTTACAATGAAAGCTGTTTTTCTGACACACCAATCCTAGGAACATGAAAAAAGTGTTAAACATGTTTTCAACAGTTCTCATCTTTTTGATCAGAGCCATGTCAGGAAACACAAATCTGACAGGAACATGAGTTTTGCAAAGAAAGCTTTATTCTGACACACAAGCCATCCTAGGAACATGAAAAAGTGTTAAACTCATGTTTTCAACAGTTCTCATCTTTTTTGATCAGAGCCATGTCAGGAAACACAAATCTGACAGGAACATGAGTTTTGCAAAAAGCTGTTTTCTGACACACAAGCCATCCTAGGAACATGAAAAAGAGTGTTAAACTCATGTTTTCAACAGTTCTCATCTTTTTTGATCAGAGCCATGTCAGGAAACACAATCTGACAGGAACATGAGTTTTGCAAGAAAGCTTTATTCTGACACACAAGCCATCCTAGGAACATGAAAAAAAGTGTTAAACTCATGTTTTCAACAGTTCTCATCTTTTTGGATCAGAGCCATGTCAGGAAACACAAAACTGACAGGAACATGAGTTTTGCAAAGAAAGCTTTATTCTGAAACACAAGCCATCCTAGGAACATGAAAAAAGTGTTAAAGTCATGTTTTCAACAGTTCTCTTTTTTTTTTGACCAGGGCCATTTCAGGAAACACAAATCTGACAGGAACATGAGTTTTACAAAGGAAGCTGTTTTCTGACACACAAGCCATCCTAGGAACATGAAAAAAGAGTGTTAAAGTCATGTTTTCAACAGTTTTCATATTTTTTATCAGGCCATGTCAGGAAACACAAAACTGACAGGAACATGAGTTTTGCAAAGAAAGCTTTTTCTGACACACAAGCCATCCTAGGAACATGAAAAAGGTGTTAAACTCATGTTTTCAACAGTTCTCATATTATTTTATCAGGGCCATGTCAGGAGACACAAAACTGACAGGAACATGAGTTTTGCAAAGAAAGCTTTTTTCTGACACACAAGCCATCCTAGGAACATGAAAAAAGAGTGTTAAACTCATATTTTCAACAGTTCTCATCTTTTTTGATCAGAGCCATGTCAGGAAACACTAATCTGACAGGAACATGAGCTTTACAATGAAAGCTGTTTTCTGACACACAAGCCATCCTAGGAACATGAAAAAAGAGTGTTAAAGTCATGTTTTCAACAGTTCTCATCTTTTTTGATCAGGGCCATGTCAGGAAACACAAATCTGACAGGAACATGAGTTTTGCAAAGAAAGCTTTATTCTGACACACAAGCCATCCTAGGAACATGAAAAAGTGTTAAAGTCATGTTTTCAACAGTTCTCATCTTTTTTGATCAGGGCCATTTCAGGAAACACAAATCTGACAGGAACATGAGTTTTGCAAAGAAAGCTGTTTTCTGACACACAAGCCATCCTAGGAACATGAAAAAAGTGTTAAACTCATGTTTTCAACAGTTCTCATCTTTTTGATCAGGCCATGTCAGGAAACACAAATCTGACAGGAACATGAGTTTTGCAAAGAAAGCTTTATTCTGACACACAAGCCATCCTAGGAACATGAAAAAAGTTTTAAACTCATGTTTTCAACAGTTCTCATCTTTTTGATCAGAGCCATGTCAGGAAACACAAATCTGACAGGAACATGAGTTTGCAAAGAAAGCTTTATTCTGACACACAAGCCATCCTAGGAACATGAAAAAGGTGTTAAACTCATGTTTTCAACAGTTCTCATCTTTTTGATCAGAGCCATGTCAGGAAACACAAATCTGACAGGAACATGAGTTTTACAATGAAAGCTGTTTTCTGACACACAAGCCATCCTAGGAACATGAAAAAAGAGTGTTAAACTCATGTTTTCAACAGTTCTCTCATCTTTTTGATCAGAGCCATGTCAGGAAACACAAATCTGACAGGAACATGAGTTTTGCAAAGAAAGCTTTATTCTGACACACAAGCCATCCTAGGAACATGAAAAAGGTGTTAAAGTCATGTTTTCAACAGTTCTCATCTTTTTTGATCAGAGCCATGTCAGGAAACACAAATCTGACAGGAACATGAGTTTTGCAAAAAAAGCTTTTTCTGACACACAAGCCATCCTAGGAACATGAAAAAAGAGTGTTAAACTCATGTTTTCAACAGTTCTCATCTTTTTTGATCAGAGCCATGTCAGGAAACACAAATCTGACAGGAACATGAGTTTTGCAAAGAAAGCTTTTTTCTGACACACAAGCCATCCTAGGAACATGAAAAGGTGTTAAACTCATGTTTTCAACAGTTCTCATCTTTTTGGATCAGAGCCATGTCAGGAAACACAAATCTGACAGGAACATGAGTTTTACAATGAAAGCTTTTTCTGACACACAAGCCATCCTAGGAACATGAAAAAGAGTGTTAAACTCATGTTTTCAACAGTTCTCATCTTTTTTGATCAGAGCCATGTCAGGAAACACAAATCTGACAGGAACATGAGTTTTGCAAAGAAAGCTTTTTCTGACACACAAGCCATCCTAGGAACATGAAAAAGAGTGTTAAATCATGTTTTCAACAGTTTTTCTTTTTTGATCAGAGCCATGTCAGGAAACACAAATCTGACAGGAACATGAGTTTTGCAAAGAAAGCTTTTTCTGACACACAAGCCATCCTAGGAACATGAAAAAAGTGTTAAACTCATGTTTTCAACAGTTCTCATCTTTTTGATCAGAGCCATGTCAGGAAACACAAATCTGACAGGAACATGAGTTTTGCAAAGAAAGCTTTTTCTGACACACAAGCCATCCTAGGAACATGAAAAAGTGTTAAACTCATGTTTTCAACAGTTCTCATCTTTTTTGATCAGAGCCATGTCAGGAAACACAAATCTGACAGGAACATGAGTTTTGCAATGAAGCTTTATTCTGACACACAAGCCATCCTAGGAACATGAAAAAGGTGTTAAACTCATGTTTTCAACAGTTCTCATCTTTTTGATCAGAGCCATGTCAGGAAACACAATCTGACAGGAACATGAGTTTTACAAAGAAAGCTTTTTCTGACACACAAGCCATCCTAGGAACATGAAAAAAGTGTTAAACTCATGTTTTCAACAGTTCTCATCTTTTTGGATCAGAGCCATGTCAGGAAACACAAATCTGACAGGAACATGAGTTTTGCAAAGAAAGCTGTTTTCTGACACACAAGCCATCCTAGGAACATGAAAAAGTGTTAAACTATCATTTTTCAACAGTTCTCATCTTTTTGGATCAGAGCCATGTCAGGAAACACAAATCTGACAGGAACATGAGTTTTACAATGAAAGCTGTTTTCTGACACACAAGCCATCCTAGGAACATGAAAAAAGTGTTAAAGTCATGTTTTCAACAGTTCTCATCTTTTTGATCAGAGCCATGTCAGGAAACACAAATCTGACAGGAACATGAGTTTTGCAAAGAAAGCTTTATTCTGACACACAAGCCATCCTAGGAACATGAAAAAGTGTTAAACTCATGTTTTCACAGTTTTCATCTTTTTGATCAGAGCCATTTCAGGAAACACAAAACTGACAGGAACATGAGTTTTACAATGAAAGCTGTTTTCTGACACACAAGCCATCCTAGGAACATGAAAAAAGAGTGTTAAGTCATGTTTTCAACAGTTCTCATCTTTTTGATCAGGCCATGTCAGGAAACACAAACTGACAGGAACATGAGTTTTGCAAAGAAAGCTTTATTCTGACACACAAGCCATCCTAGGAACATGAAAAAAGTGTTAAACTCATGTTTTCAACAGTTCTCATATTTTTTGATCAGGGCCATGTCAGGAAACACAAATCTGACAGGAACATGAGTTTTGCAAAGAAAGCTTTTTTCTGACACACAAGCCATCCTAGGAACATGAAAAAAGTGTTAAACTCTCATTTTTTCAACAGTTCTCATCTTTTTTGATCAGAGCCATGTCAGGAAACACAAATCTGACAGGAACATGAGTTTTGCAAAAAGCTTTATTCTGACACACAAGCCATCCTAGGAACATGAAAAAAGGTGTTAAACTCATGTTTTCCAATTTTTTCAGATTTTTTGATCAGAGCCATTTCAGGAAACACAAATCTGACAGGAACATGAGTTTACAATGAAAGCTGTTTTTCTGACACACAAGCCATCCTAGGAACATGAAAAAAGAGTGTTAAACTCATGTTTTCAACAGTTCTCATCTTTTTGATCAGAGCCATGTCAGGAAACACAAATCTGACAGGAACATGAGTTTTGCAAAAAGCTTTATTCTGACACACAAGCCATCCTAGGAACATGAAAAAGTGTTAAAGTCATGTTTTCAACAGTTCTCATATTTTTTGATCAGGGCCATGTCAGGAAACACAAATCTGACAGGAACATGAGTTTTGCAAAGAAAGCTTTTTCTGACACACAAGCCATCCTAGGAACATGAAAAAAAGTGTTAAACTCATTTTTCAACAGTTCTCATCTTTTTGGATCAGAGCCATGTCAGGAAACACAAATCTGACAGGAACATGAGTTTTGCAAAGAAAGCTTTTTCTGACACACAAGCCATCCTAGGAACATGAAAAAAGTGTTAAAATCATGTTTTCAACAGTTCTCATCTTTTTTGATCAGAGCCATGTCAGGAAACACAAATCTGACAGGAACATGAGTTTTGCAAAGAAAGCTTTATTCTGACACACAAGCCATCCTAGGAACATGAAAAAGTGTTAAACTCATATTTTCAACAGTTCTCATCTTTTTTGATCAGAGCCATGTCAGGAAACACAAATCTGACAGGAACATGAGTTTTACAATGAAAGCTTTTTTCTGACACACAAGCCATCCTAGGAACATGAAAAAGAGTGTTAAACTCATGTTTTCAACAGTTCTCATCTTTTTTGGATCAGAGCCATGTCAGGAAACACAAATCTGACAGGAACATGAGTTTTGCAAAGAAAGCTGTTTTCTGACACACAAGCCATCCTAGGAACATGAAAAAAGAGTGTTAAACTCATGTTTTCAACAGTTCTCATCTTTTTGATCAGAGCCATGTCAGGAAACACAATCTGACAGGAACATGAGTTTTACAAGAAAGCTGTTTTCTGACACACAAGCCATCCTAGGAACATGATAAAAGAGTGTTAAAGTCATGTTTTCAACAGTTCTCATATTATTTTATCAGGGCCATGTCAGGAAACACAAAACTGACAGGAACATGAGTTTTGCAAAGAAAGCTTTATTCTGAAACACAAGCCATCCTAGGAACATGAAAAAAGTGTTAAAGTCATGTTTTCAACAGCTCTTTTATTTTTTGACCAGGGCCATTTCAGGAAACACAAATCTGACAGGAACATGAGTTTTGCAAAGAAAGCTGTTTTCTGACACACAAGCCATCCTATCAACATGAAAAAAGTGTTAAACTCATATTTTCAACAGTTCTCATCTTTTTTGATCAAAGCCATGTCAGGAAACACAAATCTGACAGGAACATGAGTTTTGCAAAGGGAGCTTTATTCGGACACACAAGCCATCCTAGGAACATGAAAAAAGAGTGTTAAACTCATATTTTCAACAGTTCTCATCTTTTTGGATCAGAGCCATGTCAGGAAACACAAATCTGACAGGAACATGAGTTTTGCAAAGAAAGCTGTTTTCTGACACACAAGCCATCCTAGGAACATGAAAAAGGTGTTAAACTCATGTTTTCAACAGTTCTCATCTTTTTGATCAGAGACATGTCAGGAAACACAAATCTGACAGGAACATGAGTTTTACAAAGAAAGCTTTATTCTGACACACAAGCCATCCTAGGAACATGAAAAAGAGTGTTAAACTCATGTTTTCAACAGTTCTCATCTTTTTTGATCAGAGCCATGTCAGGAAACACAAATCTGACAGGAACATGAGTTTTGCAAAGAAAGCTGTTTTCTGACACACAAGCCATCCTAGGAACATGAAAAAAGAGTGTTAAAGTCATGTTTTCAACAGTTCTCATCTTTTTTATCAGGGCCATGTCAGGAACACAAAACTGACAGGAACATGAGTTTTGCAAAGAAAGCTGTTTCTGACACACAAGCCATCCTAGGAACATGAAAAAAGAGTGTTAAACTCATGTTTTCAACAGTTCTCATCTTTTTTGATCAGAGCCATGTCAGGAAACACAAATCTGACAGGAACATGAGTTTTACAATAAAGCTGTTTTCTGACACACAAGCCATCCTAGGAACATGAAAAAGAGTGTTAAGTCATGTTTTCAACAGTTCTCATATTTTTTATCAGGCCATGTCAGGAAACACAAATCTGACAGGAACATGAGTTTTGCAAAGAAAGCTTTATTTCTGACACACACAAGCCATCCTGGAACATGAAAAAAGTGTTAAACTCATGTTTTCAACAGTTCTCATCATTTTTGACCAGGGCCATGTCAGGAAACACAAATCTGACAGGAACATGAGTTTTGCAAAGAAAGCTTTTTCTGACACACAAGCCATCCTAGGAACATGAAAAAAGTGTTAAACTCATGTTTTCAACAGTTCTCATCTTTTTTGATCAGGGCCATTTCAGGAAACACAAAACTGACAGGAACATGAGTTTTGCAAAGAAAGCTTTATTCTGACACACAAGCCATCCTAGGAACATGAAAAAAGTGTTAAACTCATTATTTCAACAGTTCTCATCTTTTTTGATCAAAGCCATGTCAGGAAACACAAATCTGACAGGAACATGAGTTTTGCAAAGGGAGCTTTATTCTGACACACAAGCCATCCTAGGAACATGAAAAAAGTGTTAAACTCATATTTTCAACAGTTCTCATCTTTTTGGATCAGAGCCATGTCAGGAAACACAAATCTGACAGGAACATGAGTTTTGCAAACGGAGCTTTATTCTGACACACAAGCCATCCTAGGAACATGAAAAAAGTGTTAAACTCATGTCTTTAACAGTTCTCAGCATTTTTGACCAGTGCCATTTCAGGAAACACAAAACTGACAGGAACATGAGTTTTGCAAAGAAAGCTTTATTCTGACACCAAAGCCATCCTAGGAACATGAAAAAAGTGTTAAACTTATGTTTTCAACAGTTCTCATCTTTTTGGATCAGAGACATGTCAGGAAACACAAAACTGACAGGATCATAAGTTTTACAATGAAAGCTGTTTTCTGACACACAAGCCATCCTAGGAACATGAAAAAAGTGTTAAACTCATATTTTCAACAGTTCTCATCTTTTTTGATCAAAGCCATGTCAGGAAACACAAATCTGACAGGAACATGAGTTTTGCAAGGGAACTTTTTTCTGGAAAACAAGCCCTCCTAAGAAAAAGAAAAAAGTTGTTAACCTCATATTTTCAACAGTTCTCATCTTTTTTGATCAGAGCCATGTCAGGAAACACAATCTGACAGGAACATGAGTTTTGCAAAGAAAGCTTTTTTCTGACACACAAGCCATCCTAGGAACATGAAAAAAGTGTTAAACTCATGTTTTCAACAGTTCTCATCTTTTTGGATCAGAGCATGTCAGGAAACACAAATCTGACAGGAACATGAGTTTTACAATGAAAGCTTTTTTCTGACACACAAGCCATCCTAGGAACATGAAAAAGAGTGTTAAACTCATTTTTCAACAGTTCTCATCTTTTTTGATCAGAGCCATGTCAGGAAACACAATCTGACAGGAACATGAGTTTTACAATGAAAGCTGTTTTCTGACACACAAGCCATCCTAGGAACATGAAAAAAGAGTGTTAAAGTCATGTTTTCAACAGTTCTCATATTTTTTCAGAGCCATGTCAGGAAACACAAACTGACAGGAACATGAGTTTTGCAAAGAAAGCTTTATTCTGACACACAAGCCATCCTAGGAACATGAAAAAGTGTTTAAAGTCATGTTTTCAACAGTTCTCATCTTTTTTGATCAGAGCCATGTCAGGAAACACAAATCTGACAGGAACATGAGTTTTGCAAAGAAAGCTGTTTTCTGACACACAAGCCATCCTAGGAACATGAAAAAAGTGTTAAACTCATGTTTTCAACAGTTCTCATCATTTTTTGATCAGGGCCATGTCAGGAAACACAAATCTGACAGGAACATGAGTTTTGCAAAGAAAGCTTTATTCTGACACCAAGCCATCCTAGGAACATGAAAAAAGTGTTAAACTCATGTTTTTCAACAGTTCTCATCTTTTTGGATCAGAGCCATGTCAGGAAACACAAATCTGACAGGAACATGAGTTTTACAATGAAAGCTGTTTTCTGACACACAAGCCATCCTAGGAACATGAAAAAAGTGTTAAAGTCATGTTTTCAACAGTTCTCATCTTTTTTGATCAGAGCCATGTCAGGAAACACAAATCTGACAGGAACATGAGTTTTGCAAAGAAAGCTTTATTCTGACACACAAGCCATCCTAGGAACATGAAAAAGAGTGTTAAACTCATGTTTTCAACAGTTCTCATCTTTTTTGATCAGAGCCATGTCAGGAAACACAATCTGACAGGAACATGAGTTTTGCAATGAAGCTTTTTTCTGACACACAAGCCATCCTAGGAACATGAAAAAGGTGTTAAACTCATGTTTTCAACAGTTCTCATCTTTTTGGATCAGAGCCATGTCAGGAAACACAAATCTGACAAGAACATGAGTTGTACAATGAAAGCTGTTTTCTGACACACAAGCCATCCTAGGAACATGAAAAAAGAGTGTTAAACTCATATTTTCAACAGTTCTCATCTTTTTGGATCAGAGCCATGTCAGGAAACACAAATCTGACAGGAACATGAGTTTTGCAAAGAAAGCTTTATTCTGAAACACAAGCCGTCCTAGGAACATGAAAAAAGTGTTAACGTCATGTTTTCAACAGTTCTTTTATTTTTTGACCAGGGCCATTTTAGGAAACACTAATCTGACAGGAACATGAGTTTTACAATGAAAGCTTTTTTCTGACACACAAGCCATCCTAGGAACATGAAAAAGAGTGTTAAAGTCATGTTTTCAACAGTTCTCATATTTTTTGATCAGGGCCATGTCAGGAAACACAACTGACAGGAACATGAGTTTTGCAAAGAAAGCTGTTTTCTGACACACAAGCCATCCTAGGAACATGAAAAAGGTGTTAAACTCATGTTTTCAACAGTTCTCATCTTTTTTGATCAGAGCCATGTCAGGAAACACAAATCTGACAGGAACATGAGTTTTACAATGAAAGCTTTTTCTGACACACAAGCCATCCTAGGAACATGAAAAAAGTGTTAAACTCATGTTTTCAACAGTTCTCATCTTTTTGGATCAGAGCCATGTGGAAACACAAATCTGACAGGAACATGAGTTTTGCACAGAAAGCTGTTTTCTGACACACAAGCCATCCTAGGAACATGAAAAAGGTGTTAAACTCATGTTTTCAACAGTTCTCATCTTTTTGGATCAGAGCCATGTCAGGAAACACAAATCTGACAGGAACATGAGTTTTGCAATGAAAGCTTTTTTCTGACACACAAGCCATCCTAGGAACATGAAAAAAGAGTGTTAAACTCATGTTTTCAACAGTTCTCATCTTTTTGATCAGAGCCATGTCAGGAAACACAATCTGACAGGAACATGAGTTTTACAATGAAGCTGTTTTCTCTGACACACAAGCCATCCTAGGAACATGAAAAAAGAGTGTTAAAGTCATGTTTTCAACAGTTCTCATTTTTTTTATCAGGGCCATGTCAGGAAACACAAATGACAGGAACATGAGTTTTGCAAAGAAAGCTTTATTCTGACACCAAGCCATCCTAGGAACATGAAAAAGTGTTAAACTCATGTTTTCAACAGTTCTCATCTTTTTGGATCAGAGCCATGTCAGGAAACACAAATCTGACAGGAACATGAGTTTTACAAGAGCTCTGTTTTCTGACACACAAGCCATCCTAGGAACATGAAAAAGTGTTAAACTCATGTTTCAACAGTTCTCATCTTTTTTGATCAGAGCCATGTCAGGAAACACAAATCTGACAGGAACATGAGTTTTACAAAAAGCTGTTTTGACACACAAGCCATCCTAGGAACATGAAAAAAGTGTTAAAGTCATGTTTTCAACAGTTCTCATATTTTTTATCAGGCCATGTCAGGAAACACAAACTGACAGGAACATGAGTTTTGCAAAGAAAGCTTTATTCTGACACACAAGCCATCCTAGGAACATGAAAAAAGTGTTAAAGTCATGTTTCAACAGTTCTTTTTTTTTGACCAGGCCATTCAGGAAACACAAATCTGACAGGAACATGAGTTTTGCAAGAAAGCTGTTTCTGACACACAAGCCATCCTAGGAACAAAAAAAGTGTTAAACTCATGTTTTCAACAGTTCTCATTTTTTGATCAGGCCATTTCAGGAAACACAAAACTGACAGGAACATGAGTTTTGCAAAGAAAGCTTTATTCTGACACACAAGCCATCCTAGGAACATGAAAAAGTGTTAAACTCATGTTTTCAACAGTTCTCATCTTTTTGATCAGAGCCATGTCAGGAAACACAAATCTGACAGGAACATGAGTTTTACAATGAAAGCTGTTTTCTGACACACAAGCCATCCTATTAAAATGAAAAAAGTGTTAAAGACATGTTTTCAACAGTTCTCATCTTTTTTGATCAGAGCCATGTGAGGAAACACAAATGTGACAGGAATATGAGTTTTGCAAAGAAAGCTTTTTTCTGACACACAAGCCATCCTATCAACATGAAAAAAGTGTTAAACTCATTTTTTCAACAGTTCTCATCTTTTTGGATCAGAGCCATGTCAGGAAACACAAATGTGACAGGAACATGAGTGTTGCAAAGGGAGCTTTATTCTGACACACAAGCCATCCTAGGAACATGAAAAAAGGTTTAAACTCATGTTTTCAACAGTTCTCATCTTTTTTGATCAGAGCCATGTCAGGAAACACAATCTGACAGGAACATGAGTTTTACAAAGAAAGCTTTATTCTGACACACAAGCCATCCTAGGAACATGAAAAAAGGTGTTAAACTCATGTTTTCAACAGTTCTCATCTTTTTGATCAGCCATGTCAGGAAACACAAATCTGACAGGAACATGAGTTTTACAATGAAAGCTTTATTCTGACACACAAGCCATCCTAGGAACATAAAAAAAGTGTTAAAGTCATGTTTTCAACAGTTCTCATCTTTTTGATCAGGGCCATTTCAGGAAACACAAATCTGACAGGAACATGAGTTTTGCAAAGAAAGCTGTTTTCTGACACACAAGCCATCCTAGGAACATGAAAAAGTGTTAAACTCATGTTTTAACAGTTCTCATCATTTTTGATCAGGCCATTTCAGGAAACACAAAACTGACAGGAACATGAGTTTTGCAAAGAAAGCTTTATTCTGACACCAAGCCATCCTAGGAACATGAAAAAGTGTTAAACTCATGTTTTCAACAGTTCTCATCTTTTTGATCAGAGCCATGTCAGGAAACACAAATCTGACAGGAACATGAGTTTTACAAAGAAAGCTGTTTTTCTGACACACAAGCCATCCTAAACATGAAAAAGTGTTAAAGTCATGTTTTCAACAGTTCTCATCTTTTTTGATCAGAGCCATGTCAGGAAACACAAATCTGACAGGAACATGAGTTTTGCAAAGAAAGCTTTATTCTGACACACAAGCCATCCTAGGAACATGAAAAAGAGTGTTAAACTCATGTTTTCAACAGTTCTCATCTTTTTGATCAGAGCCATGTCAGGAAACACAAATCTGACAGGAACATGAGTTTTACAATGAAAGCTTTATTCTGACACACAAGCCATCCTAGGAACATGAAAAAGTGTTAACTCATGTTTTCAACAGTTCTCATCTTTTTGGATCAGAGCCATGTCAGGAAACACAAATCTGACAGGAACATGAGTTTTGCAATGAAAGCTGTTTCTGACACACACAAGCCATCCTATTAAAATGAAAAAAGAGTGTTAAACTCATATTTTCAACAGTTCTCAGCTTTTTTGATCAGAGCCATGTCAGGAAATACTAATCTGACAGGAACATGAGTTTTGCAAAGAAAGCTTTATTCTGACACCAAAGCCATCCTAGGAACATGAAAAAAGTGTTAAACTTATGTTTTCAACAGTTCTCATCTTTTTGGATCAGAGCCATGTCAGGAAACACAAATCTGACAAGAACATGAGTTGTACAATGAAAGCTGTTTTCTGACACACAAGCCATCCTAGGAACATGAAAAAGTGTTAAACTCATATTTTCAACAGTTCTCATCTTTTTTGATCAGAGCCATGTCAGGCAACACAAATCTGACAGGAACATGAGTTTAACAAAGGAAGCTGTTTTCTGACACACAAGCCATCCTAGGAACATGAAAAAGGTGTTAAACTCATGTTTTCAACAGTTCTCATATTTTTTGATAAGAGCCATGTCAGGAAACACAAAACTGACAGGAACATGAGTTTTGCAAAGAAAGCTTTATTCTGAAACACAAGCCATCCTAGGAATATGAAAAAAGTGTTAATGTTATGTTTTCAACAGTTCTTTTCTTTTTTGATCAGAGCCATGTCAGGAAACACAAATCTGACAGGAACATGAGTTTTGCAAAGAAAGCTGTTTTCTGACACACAAGCCATCCTAGGAACATGAAAAAAGTGTTAAACTCATGTTTTTAACAGTTCTCAGCATTTTTGATTATGGCCATTTCAGGAAACACAAAACTGACAGGAACATGAGTTTTGCAAAGAAAGCTTTATTCTGACATCAAAGCCATCCTAGGAACATGAAAAAAGTGTTAAACTTATGTTTTCGACAGTTCTCATCGTTTTTGATCAGAGCCATGTGAGGAAACACAAATGTGACAGGAATATGAGTTTGCAAAGAAAGCTTTATTCTGACTCACAAGCCATCCTAGGAACATGAAAAAGTGTTAAAGACATTTTCAACAGTTCTCATCTTTTTTGATCAGAGCCATGTCAGGAAACACAAATCTGACAGGAACATGAGTTTTGCAAAGAAAGCTTTTTTCTGACACACAAGCCATCCTAGGAACATGAAAAGTGTTAAAAACTCATGTTTTCAACAGTTCTCATCTTTTTGGATCAGAGCCATGTCAGGAAACACAAATCTGACAGGAACATGAGTTTGCAAAGGGAGCTTTTTCTGACACACAAGCCATCCTAGGAACATGAAAAAGGTGTTAAAATCATGTTTTCAACAGTTCTCATCTTTTTGGATCAGAGCCATGTCAGGAAACACAAATCTGACAGGAACATGAGTTTTACAATGAAAGCTTTTTCTGACACACAAGCCATCCTAGGAACATGAAAAAAGAGTGTTAAACTCATGTTTTCAACAGTTCTCATCTTTTTGGATCAGAGCCATGTCAGGAAACACAAATCTGACAGGAACATGAGTTTTGCAATGAAAGCTTTTTTCTGACACACAAGCCATCCTAGGAACATGAAAAAGTGTTAAAGTCATGTTTTCAACAGTTCTCATCTTTTTTGATCAGGGCCATGTCAGGAAACACAAATCTGACAGGAACATGAGTTTTGCAAAGAAAGCTGTTTTCTCTGACACACAAGCCATCCTAGGAACATGAAAAAAGTGTTAAACTCATGTTTTCAACAGTTCTCATCATTTTGATAGGGCCATTTCAGGAAACACAAATCTGACAGGAACATGAGTTTTGCAAAGAAAGCTTTATTCTGACACACAAGCCATCCTAGGAACATGAAAAAAGTGTTAAACTCATGTTTTCAACAGTTCTCATCTTTTTGGATCAGAGCCATGTCAGGAAACACAATCTGACAGGAACATGAGTTTACAAAGAAAGCTTTTTCTGACACACAAGCCATCCTAGGAACATGAAAAAGTGTTAAAGTCATGTTTTCAACAGTTCTCATCTTTTTTGATCAGAGCCATGTCAGGAAACACAAATCTGACAGGAACATGAGTTTTGCAAAGAAAGCTTTATTCTGACACACAAGCCATCCTAGGAACATGAAAAAAGAGTTAAACTCATGTTTTCAACAGTTCTCATCTTTTTGATCAGAGCCATGTCAGGAAACACAAATCTGACAGGAACATGAGTTTTGCAAAGAAAGCTTTATTCTGACACACAAGCCATCCTAGGAACATGAAAAAAGTGTTAAACTCATGTTTTCAACAGTTCTCATCTTTTTGGATCAGAGCCATTCAGGGAACACAAATCTGACAGGAACATGAGTTTTACAATGAAAGCTGTTTTCTGACACACAAGCCATCCTAGGAACATGAAAAAGGTGTTAAACTCATGTTTTCAACAGTTCTCATCTTTTTGGATCAGAGCCATGTCAGGAAACACAAATCTGACAGGAACATGAGTTTTGCAATGAAAGCTTTTTTCTGACACACAAGCCATCCTAGGAACATGAAAAAGAGTGTTAAACTCATGTTTTCAACAGTTCTCATCTTTTTGATCAGAGCCATGTCAGGAAACACAAATCTGACAGGAACATGAGTTTTACAATGAAAGCTGTTTTCTGACACACAAGCCATCCTAGGAACATGAAAAAGTGTTAAAGTCATGTTTTCAACAGTTCTCATCTTTTTTGATCAGGGCCATGTCAGGAAACACAAACTGACAGGAACATGAGTTTTGCAAAGAAAGCTTTATTCTGACACCAAAGCCATCCTAGGAACATGAAAAAGTGTTAAACTCATGTTTTCAACAGTTCTCATCTTTTTGGATCAGAGCCATGTCAGGAAACACAAATCTGACAGGAACATGAGTTTTGTACATGAAAGCTGTTTTCTGACACACAAGCCATCCTAGGACATGAAAAAAGTGTTAAAGACATGTTTTCAACAGTTCTCATCTTTTTTGATCAGCCATGTCAGGAAACACAAATCTGACAGGAACATGAGTTTTGCAAAGAAAGCTTTATTCTGACACACAAGCCATCCTAGGAACATGAAAGGTGTTAAACTCATGTTTTCAACAGTTCTCATCATTTTTGACAGAGCCATTTCAGGAAACACAAAACTGACAGGAACATGAGTTTTACAAAGAAAGCTGTTTTCTGACACACAAGCCATCCTAGGAACATGAAAAAAGAGTGTTAAAGTCATGTTTTCAACAGTTCTCATATTATTTTATCAGGGCCATGTCAGGAAACACAAAACTGACAGGAACATGAGTTTTGCAAAGAAAGCTTTATTCTGAAACACAAGCAATCCTAGGAACATGAAAAAAGTGTTAAAGTTATGTTTTCAACAATTCTTTTGTTTTTTGACCAGGGCCATTTCAGGAAACACAAATCTGACAGGAACATGAGTTTTGCAAAGAAAGCTGTTTTCTGACACACAAGCCATCCTAGGAACATGAAAAAAGTGTTAAACTCATGTTTTTAACAGTTCTCAGCATTTTTGATTATGGCCATTTCAGGAAACACAAAACTGACAGGAACATGAGTTTTGCAAAGGGAGCTTTATTCTGACACACAAGCCATCCTAGGAACATGAAAAAAGAGTGTTAAAGTCATGTTTTCAACAGTTCTCATATTATTTTATAAGGGCCATGTCAGGAGACACAAAACTGACAGGAACATGAGCTTTGCAAAGAAAGCTGTTTTCTTACACACAAGCCATCCTAGGAACATGAAAAAAGAGTGTTAAAGTCATGTTTTCAACAGTTCTCATCTTTTTTGATCAAAGCCATGTCAGGAAACACAAATGTGACAGGAACATGAGTTTTGCAAAGGGAGCTTTATTCTGACACACAAGCCATCCTAGGAACATGAAAAAGAGTGTTAAACTCATGTTTTCAACAGTTCTCATCTTTTTTGATCAGAGCCATGTCAGGAAACACAAATCTGACAGGAACATGAGTTTTACAATGAAAGCTGTTATTCTGACACACAAGCCATCCTAGGAACATGAAAAAGAGTGTTAAACTCATGTTTTCAACAGTTCTCATCTTTTTGGATCAGAGCCATGTCAGGAAACACAAATCTGACAGGAACATGAGTTTTGCAAAGAAAGCTGTTTTCTGACACACAAGCCATCCTAGGAACATGAAAAAAGTGTTAAACTCATGTTTTCAACAGTTCTCATCTTTTTGATCAGAGCCATGTCAGGAAACACAAATCTGACAGGAACATGAGTTTTACAAAGAAAGCTTTATTCTGACACACAAGCCATCCTAGGAACATGAAAAAAGTGTTAAACTCATGTTTTCAACAGTTCTCATCTTTTTTGATCAGAGCCATGTCAGGAAACACAAATCTGACAGGAACATGAGTTTTGCAATGAAAGCTTTTTCTGACACACAAGCCATCCTAGGAACATGAAAAAAGAGTGTTAAACTCATGTTTTCAACAGTTCTCATCTTTTTTTCAGGGCATGTCAGGAAACACAAACTGACAGGAACATGAGTTTTGCAAAGAAAGCTTTTTTCTGACACACAAGCCATCCTAGGAACATGAAAAAAGTGTTAAACTCATGTTTTCAACAGTTCTCATCTTTTTTTGATCAGAGCCATGTCAGGAAACACAAATCTGACAGGAACATGAGTTTTGCAAAGAAAGCTTTATTCTGACACACAAGCCATCCTAGGAACATGAAAAAAGTGTTAAACTCATGTTTTCAACAGTTCTCATCTTTTTTATCAGAGCCATGTCAGGAAACACAATCTGACAGGAACATGAGTTTTACATGAAAGCTGTTTTCTGACACACAAGCCATCCTAGGAACATGAAAAAAGTGTTAAAGTCATGTTTTCAACAGTTCTCATCTTTTTTGATCAGAGCCATGTCAGGAAACACAAATCTGACAGGAACATGAGTTTTGCAAAGAAAGCTTTTTTCTGACACACAAGCCATCCTAGGAACATGAAAAAAGTGTTAAACTCATTTTTCAACAGTTCTCATCTTTTGGATCAGAGCCATGTCAGGAAACACAAATCTGACAGGAACATGAGTTTTGCAAAGAAAGCTTTATCTGACACACAAGCCATCCTAGGAACATGAAAAAGGTGTTAAACTCATGTTTTCAACAGTTCTCATCTTTTTGGATCAGAGCCATGTCAGGAAACACAATCTGACAGGAACATGAGTTTTACAATGAAAGCTTTATTCTGACACACAAGCCATCCTAGGAACATGAAAAAAGAGTGTTAAACTCATGTTTTCAACAGTTCTCATCTTTTGATCAGAGCCATGTCAGGAAACACAAATCTGACAGGAACATGAGTTTTACAAAGAAAGCTTTATTCTGACACACAAGCCATCCTAGGAACATGAAAAAGAGTGTTAAACTCATGTTTTCAACAGTTCTCATCTTTTTTGATCAAGCCATGTCAGGAAACACAATCTGACAGGAACATGAGTTTTACAATGAAAGCTTTATTCTGACACACAAGCCATCCTAGGAACATGAAAAAAGAGTGTTAAACTCATATTTTCAACAGTTCTCATCTTTTTGGATCAGAGACATGTCAGGAAACACAAATCTGACAGGAACATGAGTTTTACAATGAAAGCTTTATTCTGACACACAAGCCATCCTAGGAACATGAAAAAAGAGTGTTAAACTCATATTTTCAACAGTTCTCATCTTTTTGGATCAGAGCCATGTCAGGAAACACAAATCTGACAGGAACATGAGTTTTGCAAAGAAAGCTGTTTTCTGACACACAAGCCATCCTAGGAACATGAAAAGGTGTTAAACTCATGTTTTCAACAGTTCTCATCTTTTTGATCAAGCCATGTCAGGAAACACAAATCTGACAGGAACATGAGTTTTACAATGAAAGCTTTTTCTGACACACAAGCCATCCTAGGAACATGAAAAAAGTGTTAAACTCATGTTTTCAACAGTTCTCATCTTTTTTGATCAGAGCCATGTCAGGAAACACAAATCTGACAGGAACATGAGTTTTACAATGAAAGCTGTTTTCTGACACACAAGCCATCCTAGGAACATGAAAAAAGTGTTAAAGTCATGTTTTCAACAGTTCTCATATTTTTTTGATCAGGGCCATGTCAGGAAACACAAAACTGACAGGAACATGAGTTTTGCAAAGAAAGCTTTATTCTGACACACAAGCCATCCTAGGAACATGAAAAAAGTGTTTAAAGTCATGTTTTCAACAGTTCTCATCTTTTTTGATCAGGGCCATTTCAGGAAACACAAATCTGACAGGAACATGAGTTTTGCAAAGAAGCTGTTTTTCTGACACACAAGCCATCCTAGGAACATGAAAAAAGTGTTAAACTCATGTTTTCAACAGTTCTCATCATTTTTGATCACATGCCATTTCAGGAAACACAAACTGACAGGAACATGAGTTTTGCAAAGAAAGCTTTATCTGACACAAAGCCATCCTAGGAACATGAAAAAAGTGTTAAACTCATGTTTTCAACAGTTCTCATCTTTTTGGATCAGAGCCATGTCAGGAAACACAAATCTGACAAACATGAGTTTTGCACAATGAAAGCTGTTTCTGACACACAAGCCATCCTAGGAACATGAAAAATGTTAAACATGTTTTCAACAGTTCTCATCTTTTTTGATCAGAGCCATGTCAGGAAACACAAATGACAGGAACATGAGTTTTGCAAAGAAAGCTTTTTTCTGACACACAAGCCATCCTAGGAACATGAAAAAGGTGTTAAACTCATGTTTTCAACAGTTTCATCATTTTTGATCAGAGCCATGTCAGGAAACACAAACTGACAGGAACATGAGTTTTGCAATGAAAGCTTTTTCTGACACACAAGCCATCCTAGGAACATGAAAAAAGTGTTAAAGTCATGTTTTCAACAGTTCTCAATTTTTTTGATCAGAGCCATGTCAGGAAACACAAATCTGACAGGAACATGAGTTTTGCAAAGAAAGCTTTTTTCTGACACACAAGCCATCCTAGGAACATGAAAAAAGTGTTAAACTCATGTTTTCAACAGTTCTCATCATTTTTGACCAGAGCCATTTCAGGAAACACAAAACTGACAGGAACATGAGTTTTGCAAAGAAAGCTTTATCTGACACACAAGCCATCCTAGGAACATGAAAAAAGTGTTTAACTCATGTTTTCAACAGTTCTCATCTTTTGATCAGAGCCATGTCAGGAACACAAAATCTGACAGGAACATGAGTTTTACAATGAAAGCTGTTTTTCTGACACACAAGCCATCCTAGGAACATGAAAAAGTGTTAAAGACATGTTTCAACAGTTCTCATCTTTTTTGATCAGAGCCATGTGAGGAAACACAAATGTGACAGGAACATGAGTTTTGCAAAGAAAGCTTTATTCTGACACACAAGCCATCCTAGGAACATGAAAAAGTGTTAAACTCATGTTTTCAACAGTTCTCATCTTTTTTTGATCAGAGCCATGTCAGGAAACACAAATCTGACAGGAACATGAGTTTTACAATGAAAGCTTTATTCTGACACACAAGCCATCCTAGGAACATGAAAAA